>VJMY01001011.1:0-22480 GCA_009869795.1 Neelides sp. FZ-2019
TACCTTTGGGTTCAACAACTGAACCAGCCACGACAAAAAGCTCTTCAACAGAGAACTTAAACACCGAAATGGTCACTATATCACCAATAAATTTACAAGCGGCTAATACATGGCTAACTAAAATACAATATGGCTAAATAAAAAAAAAGTATAGGGATTTTATTTCAAAAGTTAGCGAGTAGTTCCCGCTTGGGTATCTCAAAACTTATCGTAATACAAATAGTTAGATATCAACATGTATATATCATTTTTCTCGTAAACTTATAATCAAAAAGGTTTTGCATTAAAATTTTGAATATTTTTATCATAATCATATATCATATGCCTATTGAATGCAACAATAAAAACAAAGGATTTTATTCGGGGACCATTTTATATAATTAATTGAAATTTTGAAAATATATGCAGATATGCATGAGCGTTAAGGTTTGAGGGGTGTAATGTATTTAAGGACGTATAATAAAAATATGTCTTTACGATTTCAAATGATTGAATATGATAATTATAACCTTACTTTATGAAAATAAAATTTATTAATAATTTAAAAAATAATTTATAATAAATGGCAAACTTATTGACGTCAGGGTAAATGGGTTGGGGAAAATGCATGAATGAGTAAGTATGGAGTGTGGTTGGGTTGTAGGGAAGGGAAGGTAGCCCTCCGCGCGCGCGGAGGAGGAAAGATCGCGATCATTCCTCTGTGCACGCTTTGAAATAAAGACCCTATAACAATTAATAAATAAATGATCTAGTTTATTTTTATGAATGTTAATTGTTCTTGAATCAAAGAAAAAAGTCAATTTTGAAAAAATAATGAAATAATCGTGAAAATGGATTGTGATAAAACGATAATAGTTTGACAAGAGTAATTGGCGAGTTTTTATTAACGCCCTTTCTTTTGCCATACTTAATAGGAACATTAATATTCATTATATATTTATCATATTAATTCTGTTGAGTATAGTTCTTTTACAGCATGTTTTAATTATTTTAAGTTGATTAAATTTATTCAAGTAGAATATACAATTTATTAAATTACCAAAAGCATGCTCAGCTGGTACTCTTGAATAGAAGTCGGTCTCAGTTTGGTAGACAAAGAAGTTTAACGACTTGTACATACTGATACTAACTTTATTTGAAACATGCACAAGCAAGTTTCAGTTCAGAAAACCATTCAATTATTTAAATTTAAACTTTCGAGCATATAGATTAAAATATGAATTGCATATTATTTTTAACGGCAATTTTAGGTTCAATAATGTTTAGTTCTTCATCAATTATTTCATTTTTCAATTCAAAACCAAAGTCAAATGCATATGAAAAAAAATACGCAAAACGCTAAAAGTAATAATAAAGATAAATTGATTCTTACAAAATAAATATATCTAACAAAAAATTATCTTCATAATCTTTAATAAGTAAAAAATTTAATTAACAAAATAAAGGTTCTTGTTTTTACATAAGTACCTTTATATAAAATATAACAAAAGGTCAACTGTACGAACCAGAGGTGAAACTTCCACCTTTCCAAGGGATTTGAATGAAAATAGAGGGATTAGAAAGGTTTAGTTATAAATAAATATATAATAGAGAGTTGTTAGAAATGACCGTTTTCTTCGAAGAGATCTCCTGAGACGTTCATAGCTTATTGCATTTATGTATTTAAAGGAAATTTGATATTCCAAGAACAAAGTGCTCATTTGCCTTCATTCACTCAAACGCCGGTCACATAATCAGAGGGTCAGACACACACGGCAAGTCAGCACAGCCTTGCATTGTTTGAATTCGTCTTCAAATTCAGGCAAGGAGTCAAGTACATTCTGTACGGACAGCACCATGCGATGAGATTGGCTGACTGGTTTACAAATAACTGGTGGACATCTGAAAGCAAGACTGGGCTGACTAAACCAGAACAAACCTGCAGCAACAATACATTTAGCTGCCAAGGACACATAGGGAAAAACTGTAAGTATCTATTACCTTATTGTTGCGAGTTTGCAAGTAGCTAGAGTCTGAATGCATGTTGTTCAATGATCATCTTCACAATTCCTTGGCTTCACTGGGAGTCTCAATGAGTAATTTCCATGAAAGTGGGCGTTGAGGAGATGAGACGGAGAAGGGGTGCCTTCTTTTCTTTATCCACCTTTAATCAGTATAATTAAATGCATTTAAAACCTGCCATTCTTTGTTTAACAGGAGGATATGGGGAGAGTTGAACGGGGTCGGATGGATGGAGTATCTCGTATGAAGAGGATTTTACTCGATTTAAAGGAACATTTTAACAAGACTGGATTCATCCTTTTTTTAATTTTATACTCAATTCTTATTTATAAAACTATAATTATTAAATAATTTCCTAGTTTTTATATTGACGAAAGGGATGAAACTAGCCGTATGATTATAAAGAGCTTTCATAGATATAATTAGTGTTATAAATTGTGCTCATAGATATGTCCCTATATGTCTCAATTATATTATGTGTAATGAGATTTTATTAATAATGTTCGAATTTTCATATTTTATTTTTTAAGATTCCAAACCAGACTTGATGGATGAATGGAGTGCGACGCTTTTAATACAATTAATGATTAAAATAGATACGACTTCAATTAATTGAGCTGTTGTGGGTTGGAATCCAGGAAAGAGGACTAAACTTGAAATATTTCTAAGTCCAGAGGGTCAACGGGTCAATTGACCGTCAATTCAACCTCCCTTTGACCCTCTAGACTTAGAAATATTTCAAGTTTAGTCCTCTTTCCCCTGACTCCAACCCGTGTGATTTCTCCTATTTTGGCATATCATTTTCGCATTAAATATGTTTATTGAAATAAGAAAAATCAAGCGTAATTTTATACAATTTTTTAACTTTTAACTAATAAACTAATTATAAAACAGTCATTCAAATGAAATTTTTATAATAAATGATTTCATTTATCGTACTTGAAATAATTTGATTCGAATTATAGCTATACAAATATATGTATATAGAGATTAGTTAAATTCCTAACTAAACACAGTCTCGAGCCATTCGTGATCAAAAGGTTCACAGGTATTTAAATGCTCATTATAGGATGTTTGATCGTAGAATTCCCCATTACAACGATCGCAATTCCGAACAATCTCTTTGTCATCCCAAATACTCCCAAGGTCCTCATTAGTCTCAATGTGATTTCCTCTGCTTGAATGTTCAGTCTCTGTAATTAGTAAATGTTTTTATTTAATCACACATTTAAATACCAAATAAAACCTTTTTAATTAAACTGAATTAAATTCAATTGTCAAAATTACATACAATATTGAATTGAATTTTTAATAAATAAATAAATAATTAAATAAAGCGTGAGATAATTTAAAAATCGAATTATTACCAGAATTTCCATTCATTTGGTCAAAGGACTCTTCATTAGTCGAACACATTTCCTCACACATTGTTGAGTTTGGTTTAGTTGGGGCGGTTGAACGGATATTGTGGCTTTGCTTTAAATGCCTTTGCAAGGATCCATTAGTGCTGTAGTGGCCGTTGCAAAGATGACACTTGAAAGGTCTTTTCCCCGCGTGAATCATCATGTGAAGATTCAAATAATATTCGTTGCCGAATTTCTCTCCGCATAAATTACAACTCAATTTGTTATTTTGCACTTGATTGTTTGGGAATTTGCCATTATGGATCAACATGTGTTTGGCGAGTTGGATGGATCTTTCAAAGGTCATTTGGCAAATGACGCAGTTCAACCAGGGTTTCTTCATGTGACTCTTCGCATGCTTCGCCTGATCTTGCTGTCTGGTGAATTTTCTTCCACAGATATCACACTCTAAACTGGATTTGGGTTGAGGACAACTCGCAGAAATTCCTACATTTCTTGAGATGGAAATTTCGTTGATTTGAAGTGTAGATTCGAATGGATAATTGATGAATTCTGTAACTGACTCTTGAACCTCGTGGATTTCCACTCCAAATAGCAAATTCTTGTGTTCACTTGACATCCCAGTAGTTGAAATTGGATCCTCTTGTTCAAACTCCTCATTACTCCCATTGCACGGAGTTTTCACATTCATGAAATCTCCACCTTGTCATACAATTACAAATGAAAAGTTTTAAAAGTTTGTAAAAAATAAAAATAATTTTCATTTGAATTTTCTAAGTCTAGTCTTCTAGTTAATATAGTATATTAGATTATGGTATGTTAGATTAATTTCAAATTTAATTTAATAATAATTAAAATTATTAGTTTGGATTTACGTGACTCATTTCCAATGGAGAAATCACACTCAGCTTCAAATTCAAGGGCCAGACTTTCATCAGGAAGAATCTCAATAAACTCGCTCGTTTTGGGCTCATCTGAAAAGTTAAGAAAAATGAATAAATAAGATTATAAACTCGAAATAAATCAAAAATTTTAAATAGTACAAAATATTCCTTTCTTTCAAAATACAAGGAGTTTAAAAATTAATTAACATTTCATACCTAATTCTTGGCTGAAACCACTTGCTGAAGGTGAACGGACTTCTTGACTTTCTTCGCCTTCCAAAGCATTTGAATGGAACTTCTTAATGTGATTGTTGAGAAAGTAATTTTCATAAAAGGTTTCAAGACAAAATTGACATTTGACTGATTTTTCTTTTCTATGTGTCATTAGGTGATGAGCAAATTCGATGTATAATTCAAATTCCCGATTAGAACACAATTTACATGTATATTTCCCGTTTTCTCTCTTGTGACGAACCACGTGTTTCATAAGAAGTTGCTTATTTTCAAATTTTTCGTGACAAACTCGACAAATGGATTTATTTTCGATTTCTTCATCATTTTCCTGTATATGAGAATTCGCGGATACAAGAGCTTGACTTTCATCAGGAAAAATCTCAATAAACTCGCTCGCTTTTTGTTCATCTGGAAAATAAAAATAATAATAATAATAATAAATTATAAACTCCTAATATTCTAGTCAATTTACACATATTAATTTTACAACTAGACGGTAAATTGAAATATTATATTAACTATTCCTAAATGCCTTTTGAAATGTTAAGTCTTAGAAGTTGAAAATTATGAAAAAATCGATTATATTGTGAAATAGTTTTATTAAATTAACGATTTTTTCATACAAAATTCTCGTTCTTCTAATTCTTGGCTGAAGTCACTTGACAAAGATGAATGGACTTGGTTTTCCTCTTGGCTTTCCTGGCCTTGCAAAGCATTTGAATGGAACTTCTTAATGTGATTGTTAAGAAAGTAATTTTCATAAAAGGTTTCAACACAAAATTGACATTTGATTGATTTGTCATTTCTGTGTCTAATCAAGTGGCGAGCAAAGTCATGGTATCTTTCAAATTGACGATTCGAACACAATTTGCAAAGGTATTTCCCATTTTCTTTCTTGTGACGGGTCACATGACTTTGAAGAAGCTGCTTATTTCTAAATGTTTCGTGACAAATCTGACAAATGGATTTCCCTTTTGTTTTAATTCCTACTTTAACATTTCCCTCAATGCGAGAATTCTTAGGTTCAGTTTTGATGGGCTCGTTGATTTTCGTAAGAATTTGCTTTGTTGGTTTTTCCCTTGGTGAAAAACCAATTTTTCTCGTTTTCACCATCTTGTGTGCCTTCGCAATGTGATTTTTGTACAAGTCAGGTCTCAAGTACACTTTCTCACAGATTTTGCATTTAAGCTCAGGTTTCGCATGAATTGTCAAATGTCTCTCCAAATCCCTTTTTCGCTCAAATGACTTTTGGCAAACTTGGCAAACATTCTCTCCATTCTTCTTAACTTCTATTTGATCCTTTAAGTCTTTAGAAGTGTTCAAGAGTGTTTTTCTCCTTAACGAAGTCGTTTCAATTTCTTCAGTCTTTTCAACCTTCTTTAAATTTTGAACTTGACATTTGACCTTGTGATGAGTTTTCATGTGAAGATCCAAGACGCTTTGGGTCGAAAACACTCGATCGCACAATTCACAAACAAGGCGATTTCTTAGAGTTTTCATCTCTGGGTTTCGAATTTCGCGTGCAATTTTGGTTTTTGCCATCTGAGATCTGTGGGCTTTTAAATGTTGGGTGTGACAGGAAATTCTGGAAAAAGCTCTTCCGCAAAATCTGCACTCGAATGGAGTTTCTCCCGTGTGGGATCGCATGTGTTCTTCTAAATGAAACGCGCTGGTTTGGACTTTGCCACAAATTCCACAAGTTTTAGAATCACAATTCACATTTGTTTCCGGCCTTTCGGATTTATTCATTTCAATATCAGTTAATTCAATTTCATCCTTTTCCTTCTTGCAGTAAACATTATTGGAATTTTCAGTTTCAAGAGGATCTGAATCTGTGACTTTCAAAGGATCTTCGGGTTGATCCGAATTTTCCATATCTTCCCTTGTATTCTGAAGAGAGTAGCAATCTAAGAACCAAATAAAATCATTAAATATTTTAATGCTTCACATGACTTGACTAATGAATAATGAACAGTTAGTTTATTGAAATTGAGAAATATAGAAATTGTAATTAATTACCAATGATTTTCAAACTCATGTCATCTTCGTCAAACTCACCACATGATAGGTGTTCTGGAATTTGAGGAGATTCTTCGCCGTGATCTAAAGATTCAAATCCAATTCGAAATTTAAAATTGTTATCACGATCGTTAAAATAAATGAGTTAAAAGAATAAAAATATTAAAGAAACTTAATCAAAACAGGCAAAGGTGATCAATTTCATAATTAAATTATTCATTACTATTTGAATTGAAGAAAAGCTCTTGTCCAATTTTTTCAACTTTAGCATTTTCATTCTCTTTGATTCGAGCACTAGTACGAGATTTTTCTGTAAAACAAATAAATGATCCAAATTCTTAAAAATTGCAAAAAATACACTGTAATAACTTATCGGATTAAATTCGATAAGTTAAATTTATTTATTTATAATCCTAAGGATTTTAAATATTAAAAAAAATTTCTTAGATATTAATTCAATCGTCCTTACTTGGATTCTCATTCAAATAGGAAAACTTCAATTTATTCGCTTTGTACTTGTACTTGATTTTATTCTTGTGTTCCGGATGAATGGTGCGAATGTGGATGTTCATATTGGACAATTCCAAAAACCTCTTTCCGCACCATTGACATTTGTTGGGTTTGAGTCCGCTGTGAATCTTCATATGACGAATGAAATTAAAATAGTTTTCAATCACAATGTTGCATTTTTTACATTTAAAATTGCTCATTTTGGAATGAGTCCGCGTGTGCTCTTTGCAAAGTTCACCATCTGGGAATGTTTCAGGGCAGATTGGACATTCCTTCTCGCTTATGATTTTCTTATTTGCTAGTCTTTGATTTGTAGACCTTTTGTTCCCAGTCTTCAAATTTTCAATGTTGTTGGATTTCACGAATTTCCCATTATGCATAATTCGCATGTGATTTTGCAAAGTTTGTTCGTTTGAAAATTTCATTTGACAAATTGAACAACCGTGGGGTTTTTCATTGTGGATCTTCAGGTGTAGTAGATAATTGCGAGAATTTGCAAAGGATTTCAGGCAAGTTTGACATTGTAGTTTGTGGACCAACCGAATGTGACGTTTGAGCTGTGCGATTTTCTGGTAAGATTTTGGACATTTCTTACAATCATATTTTCTTTCATTCTCAATAAATTCAGACATTTTAAAAATCTTGTGTTTAATCAAGTGCGTATGTCCTGGGTGACATTTCTGAATGTGAACATTCAAATTATACAATTGCACACTAGCGTAGTCGCACACTTCACATTTGTAGGGTTTGACTCCGCTGTGAGTTCGCAAATGTCGAACGAAACCGTCAAGTCGTACAATCGTTTTTCCACAGGTTTGGCAGGAAAAGTTTCGCTCCATTCTTCTGTGAACTCCCATGTGCTTTCGGTAAACCGACTTGACTGTAAATAATTCTTCGCAAACTGGGCATACAAATGCACTTTTAACTCCTTTTTTAACATTGCGCTGTGAAAAATCCCGATTTGACCTTTTGACAATTCGTTTTGAATCGCCGATACTTGATGTCTTTTTCAACGTAGACTTACCATTCGCATGCTTGTGGAGAATTGCCAGGTGACTTTTCAGCGTTTCCTCCCTTGAAAACTTCATATTACAAATTGAGCAGCTAAAGGGTTTTTCTCCAAGGTGGTGAGTCCGCAAGTGTTGAAGAAACTCATTGGAATTCGAAAGGATTTTTTCGCAAATTTGACATTGCATTTTTCTCTTGTGAGACATTTTCATGTGACGGTTGAGCAGATATCTCTTTGGATAAGACTTTGTACATTTCGTACAATCAAATTGATTCTCAATCGTCATTAAATCCTCGTCCCATCGCTCGCATAGACTCGCAACTATGAATTGAGACAATTATACAGCAAATTAATAAACATTTAATTCAAAATCAAATCAAGGCTAATTAAAATTTTTAATTCTTAAATATGTTAAATTAATTTTAATTTTTTAATTATAAAATGTGAATTCTATCATTCTATTTCTATTATCTATCATTTAAATTATTAGTATAAATTATATTAAATTTTATTAGTTAATATAATATAATGAAATTTAAAATTTTTTTCGCTCACCGTTAAACTTAGCAATTCGAGGAAAGCGGGAAGTTGATGTTGAAGAACTCGGAATTTTGACTTTCGGTGGTTCAATCTGGTGGTTAACGATGAGTTGACTCGTTGTTTCTGCGAGGTTTTTTTCGTTCATGCCCGAGTGCTGGCATCTGACATGATAATATAAATTGTCTTTCCTTGTAAACGAGCTTTCACAAAGTGGACATTGGATTCTTTGGTACGTGTGAGTTTTCTTGCGTCGACTCATTTGACCTTTGCGAACCGTCTTTTGAGCAATTTCACATGGTTCAACTGGTTCACTGACAATAAGACCCGCTGCTTCGCCCAATTTTTTTTCGTTCGTATCCGAGTGATGGCATCTGATATGATAATTTAAATTATCTTTCCTTGTAAACGAGCTTTCGCAAAATGTACATTGGTGTCTTTGGTCAGTGTGAGTCTTCATGTGTCGAGTCATGACTCTTCTGTGAACCGTCCTTTGGCAAATTTCACATTTCGATGGCAATTTGGCATGTCTCCTTTCATGAGCCCTCAAGGAGATTTCCTTCATAAACACTTTGCCGCATTTGAAACAATTGAACTGACTTGGTCCATTGGCTTCTTCCAAGGGTGATTTTGGTTCAGTTGGGTCTGCTGTAATATGAGTTCATAAAATTAAATCACCAATGCTAATAATTAAATAATTGGACGAGGATTTAGGAATCAGGCGATATATTTCAAGTTAATTACCTGATCCAAACTGACGTTGATGAATGGATTGGAACAATTCATTTGAAAGTCTCGTCACAACAATTCGAACTTCTTTCAACATTGGATATTTTTCTTTGTAAAATTCCATTTTGCTTTTGCTAAACGACTGCATCATGAAAATTTCAAGTTGAAATGCTTTTGAATGACTTAGCAATGAGAGCTTAAAAATGAGTAATCATAATTATAATTTACTCCGGACAGACGAATATTAACACACGATATTACGCATATTAACACCCGATTAAGTTAAATTAAATGACATTTTTAAATTAAATGCCAGTCAGTCTTATATCTTAGAATGTGATAAATAGAAAGTGTATATTTATAAAATTGTCCAAACCGGCGCGCTATGTATCCTTCTGTTCAATAGGAAATATGAAAAGGGAATTTTCAATCCTCTTGGATTGCTATATGTATGTAAGTGTCCAGCAGTGTCTATTATAATAATACCTACATATTATTATGTACCTATGCAGCTATTATTCTTAGGTTAGTCGTTAGAGGTAAATACTAAGAAATCTATCATAATTCCGCTAGTTTATGTACATATTATGTCTCAACACATTATCATATTACATACTATATAATAATGTATTTAATTTACTTTATATACAATGTTATATTGTATTTTTAATCATGATATTTAATGATTAATAGAGAAGGTTTTAAAGAAACAAATAAAAATATTAAATAGCATTTCGTTTCAATTTATTTATTGGATATTTTATAAACTCCCATTTAATTATCATTTCAATAGCTTATCTTAATACATAATATAATATTTCATGAACAATTCAAAAAATGTTTTACTCATTTTTAAAAGCCAACATTAAAGTTTTCATCAAAAAACAATGAAATAATGACAAATTCGTAGATCGATAGATTCGTAAATTCGTTGATAGAATAAAGTAAGTAATAGACATGAATAAACATATTTTTCAAATGGCCTTAATAAATTAGCTCACATGTAAAAATTATTAAAATCGCATTAGAGAATTGGAACATTAAATTAGGACATAAAAAACGTCTTTTCATAAATAGTAATATATTAATAAAAAAAACTTCATAATAATGTTTTAAAAAAGAAAAGTTAAGTCGTATCGCAAATTTAAGTTTTTCGGTGAATTTGGCCAATCAGCTGAGAAATTCTGTGGAAACTCCTTTTAGTATCCGAAGAAAAGTTCAAATGCCTTTGTAATCATCGAGGTGTTTTCTCTTGGGACATTTGCCATGGTCACGTGCCGATCGCCCAATCCGCCCATTCCAATCGTGGAGGAATTCAGCGGGCGGAGCCTTGATTTAATTTCATCTGCCTTCGAGACGGACGGAGTTGAATGCGAGGGCGAACAGTAAGATTGCGAAAGACCAGCGTGGGCAGGCGAAGCGAAAACTTGTGATTCTCCCGGCGAACGAACGAAACTCGAGGATGAAGGCTCAGACATGAAACCATTCAATTCTGGCGATTTCATTGCGATCACTCCGACCATGAGGGAATTACCCAAAATTGAGCCATTTTTTCCCAATGCTCTTCGCGCTTCCATTTTACTGTCGTATCGGAGAGAAATCCAGTTGCAGCCGGGATAATTCTTCGTCTCGCAAATGTTCCCATAAGTGGCGAAATGGGAGAGGATGAAGGAAGTGGCGTTGGCAGGGAACCCAAACACAGTCACCCAATGTCCGCTGTTCTGCTCTCGGCTTCGTCCGTCTCCGCCTTCTCCGCCGCCGTAGATGGAAAATGATTCTGCGGGCCTCTTAGGAGTCGATTCGAAAATCCCAGGCGGAGGACCTGAAAATTAAATAATTGAAAATTAATTTCATACAGAACTTAGGACATAAATTACAAAATTATTACAATACAACTTACAACAGTTCAAAACACAAAATTATGTACAATGTTAATTCAATTATATTATAATATATGTTCGAGTAGTCAGAAAATGGTAAGAAATTATGAATGTTTTACTTACCTAATTGTTATTAACTAATCGCAAGTTAGAATATATTATTATTATTATGTACAATTTAATTTACTTACTTTGGGCGAAGCTCATAGAAGTTTCAGGAGGTGAACTGATGGAACCAAAACCGAACTTTGGAGGACCTTTAGGAGATTCCTCTTTTCGAAGATCGTCAAATCCAACGTGCCTTCCTGCAATTAAAATGATTACTTAGTTAAATATTATAGTTATTAATAATTAGTTATTGTGGGCTTTGTTTAATAAAATATAATTGAGAGAGAATCATTAGAATTTTAATGTAAAGTGAGTTAATTTTTAGGAAAAATTACTTACCACCAAGAGATTTACCGCCAAGATTCATTCCGTTTGATTGTTGATGTCCTTTGGCGTCAAAGAGTCGAGCACCGTGGGAATAGGATTTCGACGGGCTGGAGGAGCTCAACTCGCCAGCAAGGAATGGCGGAAGATACGCTGGAGCAGGCGGCGGCCAAATTACTGCATTCCCACTCAACGTTGTTGGTGAATTGCCGGCTGAGATCGGAGAAAAATTCATCGGCTCCATCACCTGAAATTTAATTTTATATAAACAATTATAAGAAGCAAATAAATTTTGAGTAACAGAATGCTAAACTAATAAAATTCAATTAAAAATCCAATTACAAAGTCAGATGATAATAATTATATAAAGACACTTACAAAAATTTACTAGAATCAGCTGGATTCAACTAGACACTTTGAGATTATCAAAGTAGGTTATAGAAAACTATGAAATTGGTTTGAAAAGGAACTTAATGGCCCTTAATTTTAAGTTAGACTAAAATTGAAATTGAAGGAGAAGACGAAACTCGAAAGCGAGCAAGAACAAGTGGGCTAGCATTGAGGAAATTCCATTCAAGCAGCGAATGCCTCTATGAATGAAATAGAAGTGGGAAGCTAATCATTTCTAGTCACTTGTGTCAATTGTCTCAATATCCCCAAAACTTATTTCTACTTCCAAAATGTACATATTTTATAGGTTCATTTCTCATTCTCATTTCTACCTACATTTATGTAGCAAAGCAACAAATTCTTCATATCTTTCACCTAATGCACATCACTTCACCATACTATTTTAAAATTATAATTGAAAGTTATTATTGGCAATGACAATGAAAATACATTGGATAAGTAATACAATGTATGTATTATGCATTATAGTAACATTAAAAGCTTAAAATATAAAAATAATTATGTTTATAATAAATATTGAGATAAGTATTATAATATGTTAAATGTGGTTAATAATTTTGATGCATTCTTAAATATTTATTTCACTTTGATAAAATCATCAATTAACACAATATAATTATGTATAATTATTTAAATTTTAAATTAACCAATCATTTCTTTAAGCAGAGGATTCATCAATTGGGCCCATTTCGCATAACCAGCTTCACTCAAATGAACTTTGTCTTTAATGAAAAAATCTTCCTTAATCGTTCCAATGGCTTGGCCAAAATCCGTCCACATGTTGAGAAATCTTATAGAGTTTCCATTGTCAAATTCCTTAATGAGGAAATTAATGTTGGCAGTGATTATAAATACAGATTGGCTATTTTTCGCAACAGACAATGCAAAGGGCAAACAACCTAAAAGTAATATTTTGGTAGACGGCATCTTCGCGTTGATGATTTCAATGATTCTCTCAATTCCCTTTGAAATGTTTTGGACCGAATCGTGAGTTCTTATTATGTTGTTTGCCCCAATCATGAGAACAACCAATTTGGCATTGTCAAGTCCGTCAATTTCTCCGTTTGAAATTCTCCATATGACGTTCCTCGTGTCGTCGCCTCCAATCCCGTAGTTCACTGCCCCTAGAGGTTCATAGTTTTCTTTCCATACATTTTTCCCATGGTGTGCCCAAAGGTTTGTGAGCGAATCGCCGAGAAACACAATTTTGATTGAAGATCCATTTGTTTGTGTTTTGTTTAAGAAAGCGTTATGAAAAGTTTGCCAATATTGATTGTTGTCTCGTGGCTCTCCTTCCCATGCTTCGCTTTTTCCATTTGCTATATTGGAACAGAAATAATATAACAATTTCCTATATCATTACTTACATTTATTTACATTTTATTACTTATATTATTATATGCTTTGTATGAATGTATGTATGAATTGTATGTATAATTTATAAAGTAAAATTTAACACCTTATAATAAACTTTATAACTAAAATATGAGATTATGTTGGAAACGAATATTAATTACCTGATATAGTCTGAATTATTAAGATGAAAAGGTTTAACGATTTAAAAATCATTTTTACAAATGGATAAATCGTAAATTCGTTGGTGCTAATGTGACACTAACATGTCAAATATAACAAATGAAATGACAAATTTGAGGATATATGGATTTAATTTGCATGGCCTCAATGCTATAATGTTATTTGTAAGGATTTCATTCAATTAACTTAATTACCTACCAAAACCAATGCGTGCACTAATATTTTATAATTCTATTAAAAATATTCATAATTTCAAAAGGGGACATTAGTATTTAGAATTATCGCATGTCAGCTATGAAAGCTTTGATTTAATTGACCTTAATTGCGTAGTTAGTTGCTTATTTATGTAGAACCTAAACTATAATATTTTTGATCAATACAAACAGTAGTGAGTTCTGACCAGGCAAGGTGTTTAAGCTTTGCAGTGCCCAGTGTGAGAGTCTTACATATTATTTGCACCCAAGTTAGCATTAGTAAACTAGGTAATACATAGTATGTTCCTAGGTATGTATGTACTTATATGTATAATGTATAACTAATTTTATGTCGTTCGTGTTTAAATAAATTAATATGGTTCACAGATTTATTAATCTTTAAAGATTAAAGATATGCATTATTCTAAACTTAAATTCAAGTTTAAAAGTATGAAGCTTCTCACAGCGAACTATTTTTAAATTCTTGAGAAAATAATTTATATTAAAGAATGTTCAGGGGGTTCTTTCATGCAAACAATTGAAATCTAAACAATGAGAAAAACAATGAGAAATGGTGCTTAGTCGGTCAGAAGTCAGAATAAAGATCTTCTGATCATTCAGACAATTTTAGAAGTCTTCCCAATTAACAAATTTTATATTGATTTAAGTTATATAATTTAGTTAGTGTATTTGGACATTATAATATATTATAATACTTGATTAAGAAGTATTTCATTACCTAAATAAATGTTGATTCATTTATTATTCATTTATTATTCATTTATTAATTTTATTAGCATAAAATTGAACTAATAGGACACCGGTAAAGATTCTTAAAAATTTTTTTAAGTCTTCATACTTATTATCCTAACAGTAAGAACCAAAGAGGGCAATAATAGCACTAACCATTGCTCATCATTTCATCTCTGAATGCAGTAAAACGAGTGCATCAATAATTAAACTATAACTATTCTAACATTATTACTATAAAATTTTAAAAAATTGTTAAATTTTTTTGTCAACTTCGTAACATCTGGTTTTACATGAACATGTAACGAATCACCGAATTTACAAATTGGAATTAATAATTAAATTTTCAATTAGTATTTAATTGACTTTTAGAAAGACCGACAATTTTATTCAGACAAAAATTTATTGAATTATTGATTTTTCTAAAAATTAATTTAATGGATAGAAATTTATAAATTATAATCGATAAAAGGATTATAGAATATGGCATCATTGGAATTATATCCATTAATCAATTAATTTTAATAGTCTATGCAAGGGTAGTATCGGGGTTTTGGAGGGTCACAGGGTTATTGTCTCCTATCTGATGAAAGCATGTCTTGAAACCCAATTAAAACAAAACTAACTTTAGTAATTAAAAATAATCGTATTTGGTGTACTAAAGGGTAACATTTGTCTCACCCCCAAGAGTAAGAGGAACTTAAAATCCATGTTTAATGTTTAGATAGGTCATGTAATGTAAACCGTGGAGCATCGGATCTATAATATCATCGGCTTATCTGGTAAATAGTTCAGGACAAAAGCGGTCTATGCAGCTTGGAAACGAAGTTGCAGGAAGGTCGTTGAAATCAAGGGAAAACACAGGAAATATTCATGACATTCATTCCCGCCGAGTCTGAATAAAACACTTTTCTAAACCGTTTTTATAGGAGTGAATCAAACTAGATAAAATTCACAATTGCAAAATTAATTATTTGAAAGATAATAAAAAAAGGCAAAAAATATATCCCAATAGAATAGCTTTTAACGCAAAATGAAATCAACTTATATTTATATAGCTGAATAAAACAAAACGATTATTCATTGTGAATTTTGAACCATAAGGTCAGAAATATTTATTATTTGTAAATTTAAAATTGAATGCAAGTGGAATTTGTAAATCTGGTGATCATATCATAAGCAAATTTGGGTTGATCAGCCGCACTCTGTGCCCCAGCATTTCTCATGAATAAATAAACAACGTTTCCTTTTCTTTTTGAATATCCCGCCAACTCTCCATCAACAAGCCATTGTTTCCTCTCTGGGCCATTTCGACTTTTGCTGTGCGCGTTTACTTTTATTTTCATTAAGCAATTCGAAACTTCTTCCACGCCACTGTGAGGCATCAACATGCTAAATTGGGCGCCAAGCATCAAAACTCTGAAATCCTCTCTTTGATTTAACATGTTGACTAAAAGCGGTTTGACTGAATTTGGCAAATCATTGTTAATGGAAAGTCCTATGGCTTCAACAAATGGCTTAAGTTCAATTGGCCCGAGGTTCAAAGTTTTTCTCACTTGGGCTGAATTAAACATTTCGTTATATTTGGCAATTCTCGGGTTGTATTTAGTTGATCGATAATCAAGGTAGCTTTCATATCCAGAGATTTTTTGAAAATAAGGTGTAACATTAGAACTTCCCGGCAAATATAATCGTCGCCATCGCTGCTTTTAAAAATACTAATTAAAAAGTTGAAATTTAATTAAAATAAATACAGTTAGTTATAATAAAAAAAAGTGCATGTTGATTAAGTAATTTTTTTCGAACTCTCATTGCATCTTTGTTGTCCTTATTTTTCATACTCTTTTGTATATTCTTTTCTTCCTTTCGAAAAATTCTTGAATCAGTTGAATCAATTAATCCTGATTGATGAAGAAAAAATCCAACTTTGACTTGAGTGATAGGATCAACCAGGGCAGAATTTAGTAAAAGGCCTTTTAAGTTCATGTTTACTTCGCAAGAATTTTCTCCTAAGAGAATTTCATTTGCGAGACGAACGATTGTTGGGCCTAAAGAAAATTCAATGTTATATGAACATAATTAAAAATGTTTAATCAAATAGTAATTGTATATCTAAATAATAGATACATTTCACCTCCAAAGGACATAGCTGATAAATACAAATCATTTTGTGCAAGTTCTGGAAAAATTGTAAAAATTTGACAAAGACCATCGTAAAGTTGATTTTTAGCCTCTTCTGTAGTTTCCACATATCTATTTGTTGAAGATGTGCCTGTGCTTATAATAAATAATGTTTAAACACTAATGAATTGCGAAAAAATTATTAAAAATACCATCTCCAGGTGGGCATCCAATGTGAATTATATGGAAAGTATTAGTCCATTGATATTTTACAATATCCGAATCAGCAGCATCACTATCTAAGGGATATGCTTCAAAAAATGAACTGAAAAATGGCGTAATGAGATTCCCATTTAAATATACGATAATTGGCGCGTTTTCTTTTCCTTTCTATTTAATAAAAGAATGTAAAGATATAGCATTGATAAATATTCATTTTAGATATAAATAATATAAATAAATATATAATTTACATCAAAATAAAATATTTAGTTATTAGTGTTAATTATAATAATTATTATATAATTTGTCCCACTATTACTAGTTGGGGAAATATAGGAGATATTGATAAATATTAATCCATGATTAAAATAAAATATTTAATAAATTACTGGAGCTGGATAATATCCCATATGAATTGAAGAGTTGTTTGGTTTATCTGTTGATAAATAACCCGTGTAAAGCAGTTGACCAAAAGCATCAACTTTAGATTCTTCTCTCGCCTCTATTAATTTCCCTGATCTTACTAATGGAGTTAACATGGGAGGTTTTCCACAATCCTCCTTGTCACACGTATTTGGAATGCCATGACAGCCTGCCATGAAATAAATGAAAATTATTGAAAATAATTTCATTTTTAAGCGCACTTTTAGCTTGATAATTTACTTAATATAATTTTAAAGATGTTAAAGAAAATGTTTTTTCCATTTTTATATGAATTTAGTAAGGATTATAACCTTGAATCTTTTGTAGTGAATTAAATGATTTATTATAATGTATGAAAAATGTTCATTAGAATTTACGTCATTGTTCTGGGTCATACGTCATTTGAAATATTATTTTATCTTTCAATTAATCTTTTTAAAAAACTTTATTTTTGAAAAATACAAAATATAAATTTGCTACCATCGTCATAATTGAGATGTGGTCTAAATTGAGACAGGGTCGTAAGCAGTGTGCATATCACACTTCCCACCTTCACAGTGAAACGTGATGTGATTTTGTGAAGCTCAAGTTTGTGAATAATTTAGCTAAAGGGATGAAGTGAGACATCACAACCTTCACAGGAGTTTCACACTTTCACATCACATTGTGAAAGTTTTCCCCCTGTGAGTACTCTGGTCGTAAGTGAATGTCGCTAATAATGAGATAAATAGAATAAAATTGCCGCAAACTTGCTTATTGAAACAAGAAAAATAAATGAATAAAAAACACGAATACACTAAATATATTTCGAATAATTATATATATTTTAAAATTTATATAATTCACAATTTCATATTGACTTTTAGTTCATTTTCAATTTACTGTTTATTATTCATAAATAATAATCGATATATCTATCAATTTGTTTAGCATTATGACTTTAATGAATGTATCTATTTATATTCATTTCACAAGAATTTGTACAAATGGTAAATATATCAAATTTAATTAATGACAGATAAAATGAGCAATTGAAATTTAAAAAAAAATTATTATTGATTATACGAGGGCATTTCACTTTAAAATAATAGATTATTGCAAACAGAGAACTCATGAGACACTTGTCCCAACCATGAGCTCTTGCGCACCTTCCTCACCCTTTAAGCAAATAGCTAAAAAGACCAATGACTCCTCAAGCCAGCGACAACCCTACTAGTTAAAAAATTAAAGAGATGCCTTTCTTAGTTGAAATCACTTATGTATTCATTCTCTTAGAGAACAGTTAATTAAATACAATTTTTCATTCATATAAACCTTCGACTTTCAATTTCTTTCACTGTTACTCGAAACGAGTAGGTCTCATAAAATAAAGCAAATTTAAGTACTGATAAAGTATGTTATAAAGTTAGAGATAAGAAAATGACTTTTCAATATGAGGATTCCCACCTCAGGTTTTTATATACAAGTATATAAGTATTTATACTATTATCCTTATAGATCTAAATTTAATATATTAGGAATAAAATTCACTTTTAAATTCATGGCTTAATAATATTCGAATTTAATATGAATCATACATATATAAAATAAATTATATGAAATTCTCTGAAAATCTATTTGCTTGACATTTATTAAATCATCACAAAGATAAAATATGATGGATTACAGAAGTACTGAATTACATACTTTGTAGAAAATCTGTTAATAGATAGGTATATGAGATAATTGAAAATGAAAGATAAAAAAATAAAACTCCAAAATTACATCAGTAAAAGCATGAGTAATTCTAATTTCTTAATTAGATCTTGAGCAATTGTAATTTTACATTTACAAATTAGGTAATAAATAAATCATCATGGAGAATTCAATGATTGGTGAAATCACAAACGATTTAAGTGACCATTCTGATCATATAAAATTAATGATCAAAGAAGGAATGAGAATTGTGAGAGGAATGAAAGAAATTAAATCAAAAGTTGAGCAACATCAATTTGGGTGTAATGTGGCAAAAACTACAGGGACTTCGGTAAAATGCAAAATAAATATTTATCACAGAATAATAAAATCATAATATATAATTAATATAAATTTGTTTAGTAAATTTAGGATTATTTAGAGATTTACATCCATAACTAAAATAATAAAATTCTTAAATATATATCTTTTAAAATAATTAAGATTTATTTTAAAAGGTTAATGCCATTGGAGTTGGATTAACACTTGGCGGGCTTTTCTTTGCACCGTTAACCGGCGGACTTTCATTGGGACTCACACTTGGAGGAATTGGAACTTCCATTGCTGGATCTATTACAAATTTAGGAACCGATCTTGCAAAATCTAAATTAATAGAAGGATTGAGATTGGAAACGGAAGCTCTTGTTTCTTCATGGTTTTGCCTTCAAAATGACTATGATGAAAAAGTTAGAGAACTTAAATTTAAATATGGAGAGATTCTGAGAGAAAAGCATAGGTAACTCAATTGGCATCATTACTGATAAAAACATTATTAAATGTAAATTGGGTTAGGGTTAATAAAACAATAGTATATTTTTTAAAAATTTAGAATTTATGTATTTTAATTGACACATAATATGTACTTACGATTTAATACAATTAAATTGCATTGTAGATTTATTATATTTTAGTGGAAATTTGACGGAGCTGATTGAGAATCTCAAGATATTAATTTATGTAAAGTACAGTAAATACAACTTCGACATAGTTAAAGAAATTTTTCCCATGGCATTTACATTTACAAAAGAAGCTGCCAATGCCTCAGCCTCAATATTAAATGCAACGACAACAGGAGTGAGAACTGCAGGGACTGCAGCTCAATCGGTGATAACTTCGGCTGCAATTGTGGGAGGAAATACTGCAAGAATTTTTGCCTCTCAGGGTAACGGGTTGGCTCGTGGTGGACAGGTATTTTCCCAAGTAATTAAAACCGGAGCAGTTGGGGCCAACGCATTAACACTTGGCTCTCTTGGACTTGGAGCTGCAGTTATTTTGTATGATACTGCTTGGCTAATCAAAGATTGGAAAAATGAAAATGAATTCGCAAAAAAACTTAAAATAACAATTTATGCATTGCAATTGGACGTTTATAATTTACAAAAACCAAGTAAATCATATCTTAAATCCTAACTAAATTTTAATTATTAGTAATTTGCTATGCAAATATATATGATAGTAAATTAATTTAATGTGAGTAGGTAGGATGTAGGTATCAAGGTAACAGGTCTGTTTTATTTTACAAAATGCCATCTACAATGTATAATGAAGTATTTTATTTTTGTTTAAAGTCACATGAACATAAGAATATAATTTTATATATTTACAGGTTGGGTGAGTCAAGCAGCAGAATTGCTTAAAATAAGATATGAAGCAGAGGAGCACATCCAGAATTTTTATGCAAGTTTGGGAAATAAGGATATTTTTCAAAATTTGGATCGAACCGAGCAAGAACAGATAAAAATCAATCCATATTTAATTATTATCCTTGATTGGGTAAATTACTACGATGGTACGATTTTTAAACTTATCGACATTCTAAACACTGATATCCGATTAGGATGGAGTGATGTTGCAGAAGATTTTAAAGTCTTAATTGAAGAAA
Source organism: Neelides sp. FZ-2019 (assembly GCA_009869795.1). Classification (NCBI taxonomy): domain Eukaryota; kingdom Metazoa; phylum Arthropoda; class Collembola; order Neelipleona; family Neelidae; genus Neelides; species Neelides sp. FZ-2019. The sequence goes on from VJMY01001011.1 coordinate 20,873, forward strand.
ATGAACAAAATCATTGACTTTTAAAGACTAAAGATAGTAATTTTAACATTGTAAATGTTAAAATAAGAATATGTATGAGACAATTATTTGTGTCTTAGTACGAAAGTTTTAAGAATTTACACATTACTTTTTAATTTTAATAATATAAAGGTACACTATAAAATATCGGCAATAGTAATATCAAAAATAGATCAATTTTGATTTCTACAAGTCTTGAACAATAATACCAAGTAAGCAAAAAAATCTGTAGCCGACCATTTATAAGGCAAACTAAAGCAATGATATCAATTGTGTAATTGTCCTGAAATAATTTAAGAAATTCCATTATTGTTTCTCAATTTCATTTCCGTACAAAAACCATGAAAGATATTTGAGCCAAGTGAAGTAAACCGGGATTGAACTAATTGTAAGCAAGGCATTTTAAATTATTCATAGTGTTTTTTAAAGTTTTTATTACTTAAATGTAAATCAAATAAAAATAATCATATGTTTATACTCTCTGTTAAAAACAAGTCGGCCGACATCATCAAGTCCGAACCTTTAATTCATGGTTTACTGAGCAATATTTACCTTAGTTTTTTCAGCTTAATTATCTTCATCTTTTATAAAATGTCTTCTGTGAAAACCGCCTCAATTGAATTCATCTCCCTCGCTCGAAATAACAAAATGAACGAAAATGAAATTTTTAGGAAAGAAGCACGGCAATTGAAAGTATTTGGGGTCAAGTTTGAATCAATTTATACCATTGATTTGCAAGCTTATTTAACCTATATTCAAACATATGTATTTAAGATTCGCATCATTTATTACAGATTTAGTAATATTTAACAAGTCCCAATAATTTAAATTAACTTGAATAAAAACACCCAGAGCGAGAAATTCAAGAAGAACATCAGTTCAAGGAAATTTCTGTTAAATCCCAAAAATAAATGCAAAAAAGGCGATTTAAACTTGTGGTTTAAATGTCTTTTTATTCCACTAACTCAAATTTTATTGTAACGTTAATATTCAAGGAATTTCATATTTTATTTTATCTTGTTATAGTAATCTTAATGAGCATAATGACTATTTAGTCATGTTTTAATTTGAATAAATCAATGGATTTTATTTAAGCATTAAAAACCATAAACATAATTGATTCAATGATCCATCTTATTCAATTGTCATTCAACCAATCAACTTAAAAAGAAATTAAGTATATCCCTATGTGCAACTGCATGTAATTAATAGGTGGTTGGAAAGTTTTGTTACTTTTGATATAAGGGGAATAATGTAAAAAGGGACACAGCTTTCCGACCACCTATTAGCTTGATAATTTATTACAAACTGACATGGGAATAAAAGTTTAAAGAGCAAAATGCTCACATAAGATGATTATCAAATTTAACGTTTTTAATTAAATTGCGGTCAATTAAAGTAAATTATTGTATGACAACCTTTTCCAACATAAATTATGACTTTACAATAAATACCTTTAAATTTCCGTAATCATAAATTAAACGTAATTATAAATGACAATAATTTTTATTTTTATTAAAAACTTGGATTAAAAACAATTAATTGAACTTCAATTAAAAAAATGAGGAAATAGTGAATTAAATTGTTAAG
>VJMY01001012.1:0-22458 GCA_009869795.1 Neelides sp. FZ-2019
ATATTAGTGTTTTAACGCCGCTCCCTGTTAAAAATCACCCTGAAAAATTAAGGAATTTCGTGTACGGAATTATTATCATTTATTATTTATATTTATTAATATTTAATAAATATTTTGACATTAAGAAAAGATGCCCTTTTATGTATAATTTTATACTAAAAAATAAATTATTTTTGTTATAAAAGGGCTGGTGGAGCAATTCAACTACCAAGTAACAACAGTTAAATATAATATAAATCTATTTAATGTTTATTCTGTTTTGACAGAATATAGGACAATAATGTCGGCTAATATATTAGAATATTGAATTATGATCAAATATTGATACTTTGAAACCAACTAAAAGATTTTATCTTACAATTTATTTTCATTTAGCTGGTTTAACTAATCCTATCGATCGACTCAAAAAGATAGAAAAAGAATTGAGAACACTAAAAAAATCTGCCATTCCATTTTATGTATTCTTATTATCTCCGATCTTGGGAGGTAAAAACGAATCTACAAATTTGTAGATTATCATACTGATAATTTTTTTAATTTTTTTGGTAATTTCTATGGTTGCTGTAAGATAGAAATTATAACTGTATTTTTGCAAAAAAAACAATTATGTATATTTTTAATTTATTAAATTCTTGCTTTCAAGGATTATTTAAATGGATGACAAAACCGATAGTTTCATCATCACATACTCATGGAATTATGTCAAATTTTCCGGGCAATACATATTCAATTTCCATTTTAGGCTCGAATATTGAAAACACTTTCTTTGGGGGAGGTTTCGGAATTGGAACATTCAGTAAGTTTTTCCTGTCATAATATTCCTATAATATAATATTGTATTTATGTATGTTCATTTGAAATATTAAAAGCAGTCTAGTCAAATAAATTTTAGAATTTTAAAAATATAATTTTTCTAGAACTTGGATTTTCTTCTTTAACTTATAATGGCCAAATCGTTTTTGGATGCGGAATGGACACAGAAATTTGTTCGAGAAGAGAAAAGATCAATAATTTCTGTAATATGATTGTCGAAGAAATCTATTTACTCAATGAATCAAATGTAAATTTAGAAGTTTGAATAAATATTAAGTATAAGAATAAATAATTGTCCAAATAAAAACATTAATTTTGATGAAATCAATAAAATTTGATCAATTAATCTTTGATCAAAAACACTAATTTATCCTATATAAAATAACATCTTCATACATTATACACTATACTGTTAATAGTTTAATATCACAAAACTTAAGTATTTACTTAACAAATGGCAATTATTCAATGAAAAACCTAAGAAACGTTTTATGATTTGATATTGAGACTTTTATTAGCCAAGGACGAATATTAAATAACTTTAATATAAATATAAATTATAGGTTAGTGTGAAAAGTGTTTGCAATTTTCTATTTAGTGGTTCACGATTAACGGTATTTATTGGTAAATTAAATAATATAGATACCTGCATAAAATGATTGAGTCATTATATCCTGTGATAAAATCTCATGTGTGAAGGTAAGAGGTGTGATTATGCAGTATGTAAATCACTTATATTGTTAATATTAATGATAATATCACTTTATAAATCACTTATTAGGAAAGAATTTAAACTTAACTTCATTACATTTGTAATGCTATTTCAAATAGTTTCTCAAAGAGTGTATTTGAATAAGAAGTTAATATTCTTTATTTTTCTTGAAAAATCATGAGTTTTCATAATTTTACAGGATTTATTTTATATATTATAACAATAGTTCTTACAATACTTGTTATGCCACTTTATCCAATTTTTGCATTATTTATAATCCCGGTTCACATATTTCGATGGTTTGTGAAAAAATTTTTAGCTCCAATGTTGCGGCCAGATCTTTCACAAATGCTCACGGCAAGAAGCTCCTTATTTGCACTTGACGATCATATGAAGCCGAATATAAAACCCTATTTTCCACTTCAAGTCCGGTTTGATTTATCTTCCAAAGTGGATATTCATTTAGTGCAAAAGGAAATCACCAAAACTTTGATTCAAATATATCCCGAAACAACTCAATACCTTGTGTATTTTTGTGGATTTCTTTTTTGGAAAACTGAAAAGAAATTCAATATTCAAGAACATGTTTATACTTTAGAAAGCCAATTTGATAGTGAAGATGATTTTTCAGAATTCATTGACAATTCCATTTATAATCCCTTTGCTCCGTATAAAAGTCCGTGGGAAATAATCAAAATTAATAAACAAAATTGGTCAACCGGAGACATACTTTTATTTCGGATTCACCATTCACTTGCAGATGGTTATTCATTTACTAATATGATTAAAAGCTTGTGCAAGGATTCAGAACGATCATTACCAAACCCGAATTATTCAAATTATAAAAATAAAACAAAATGCACAAAGATGCTCAAAATGTTATTTCTTTTTTTCCTCGGTCCTTTTGAAATTTTAAAATCTTTTATTATTCATAATATTGATGAAGTATGGAGTATTGAGGCTGGTCAACTTATACATCAGTTTATTATGGCTTCCAGCAAAATGTCCCTATCCACAATTAAAGAAATTAAAAACAAGAATGAAGTTTCTTTTGACGCTGTGCTTTGTGCAGGTATGTATATTTATTATTTGAGTATTTATATCATTGTATAATAATTACATAGACATTACAAGATTTTAAAATAATATATATTACATATACAATGTGTGCATTAATTGAATAGTAGTAAATAATCATATTAATTATAATGAAAAATTATTTATGGAATATTTTTATAGCATATTCAGGTGCACTTCGTAAGTACTTTGTGAAAGAAGGTTTAAAAGTTCCTGCTTATGTTAAAATAGCAACACCGTTTCCGATGCCCAATCATCCTCACAAATTGAGAAATTACATGTACACGATAAACAAATCTTAAAATCTAACTATATTTAGGTTTGGTAGTTAGTTTTATATAAAATATATTAAACGGGCCATCCAAATTTATTTTAAAGCATCACCCATATGATTTAATTTCAAAATTATTAAAAGTCCCATCCAAAAATATTTTTATGGTATCCAAATAAAATATGCTGCTATTGTTATACCTTATTGCCGTTCGTTTTATTCAACACTTAATATAAAATAAGATTATTTAAAAATTTATTTTATTTTATAATGTAGAGTTTAAATAAAAGGAATGACGTTAAAGTATACTTAGGTCTCATAGTGGTTCACCTCTCTGTATGAAGGAAGGCTATTTTCAATTATCAATGATTCAAATCTCGATTAAGTTAATTATTTTTGGTTGGGGTTTTCATTTTATTTGGATAGCATAAAATATTTTTGAATGTACCTTTAATAATTTTGGAATGGATGAAACTTTAAATAAATTTCGATGGTCTGCTTAATAAATGCTGTTTAATATTCGTGAAAAAAATTGTTAGTATTTTTATTAGCTATTTATAAATTGAAGAATTTTAATTTATTTTAATTTTTATTCTAAAAGGGCAGCTGGAGAAATTCGTCTTCCAAGTATTATTTATTTTATATAATATAAATAATTACTAATGATGAAGAAATGCCCGTTGTTATATTTTAATGCTTTTTTTTACTAGCCGGTTTAACAACTCCAATTGATCGAATGAAAAAATGTGAAATTGAATTGAGAAAAGTGAAGAAATCAACTGTGCCACTTTATATGTTCATTTTAGCCCCGGTTTTTGGAGGTGAAAAACAAAATACAATTATTTTAATTAGTTACTGAAATAATTATAGTTATTGTGAATTTTGGTTTTTTTCATGAAAAATTCTTTTAAATATTTATATTTTATTCAGGATTATTTATTTGGAACCTTAAGCCGTTTCTTAAATATAATAGAATGATATTTGGAATTATGTCAAATTTCCCAAGCTTTCAACGTCTTATTAGTATTTTTGGAGCAAATGTAGAGGGTCTTTCTTTTGTAGGTGGATGCAGCATTGGAGAATTAAGTAAGGGTTTTTCGCCCATAAACACCGGATATTCCTAATTTTAACATTTAGTAATACCAAATATTTGATGGGAATTTTAATTTTGAAATTATTATTTTCAGAAATTGGATTCACTTCTTTAAGCTACAATGGTCAAATAGTATTTCAATGTGGAATTGACAAAAAAATTTGCCCATCAAGAGAAAAAATTAAAGAACTTGATAAAATGATTAGAGAAGAAATATATTTACTCAAAGAAGCAAATGCTAGATTAAATGTTTGACTTATTAAAATTCGTTTGTTTTAACCAGTTTTAACAGAGTTTAGAATTAAGGTCTTTGTCATTGTTAGCAATCTGGCAGAAAACGAGAATAATGTATTATTAATATTTACTAGTGTAAACTTTTAGACTATTATTAAAACATTTTTTATTTATTATGATTACCTACTTTAAAATTTTTACTTGTTTTCATTTCGCTGTATGAAAAAGTAAAGAAAGTTGTATATTTAGGGATTGAAATCAAACATTTTTCCCAAACTCAATTCATATTTAAAGTAACTGTCCATTTTTAGATATATAAGAAAAAATTCTTGCACATGTGTATGAGTTATGAGTAAATAAACTAATTTGATTACAAAAATAAATTATCTTCTTTTTGTATTTGTCCATTTACTGATGTTTTGTATGATATTAAGTTTTCACAACACAAATAATTATGAGATTTGAAAAAATAAATGAGAATTATTTATAATGACGTAGAAATTATTTTAATGTGTTATACTAGCATAAATTTTTGTTTTCTAATACTGACATTTACAAAAGATAATAATGCATTGCAAACAAACCAAAATAATATTAAAATGAGATTTATACAAGTTTTGCTTCGCCACTTGATTATTAGTTAGTCCAATTTATATAATTTTATATAAAATCACTTAAACTCACGAACTTTAATATCTCTTCATGTCAGAGGAATTAGTTTTTTTTAGCTTAACAATGATAATTAACATTCACAAATTGGCAAATACAAATTACAACCAATGGAATGTTTTTAAATTGAACTAGCGTTGCCTTCAGTCTTATTATTTATGTATGTTTCAAATTATTGCTAATTTCAGTAGTATTAAAAGCAAATTGAAAGATACAAATTGTGACATTGAAATAACTAATAATTTCATATAAAATAAACCTCATTTTCTTACTCTTATATTAGTTTGTATAATATCTTGAAGTCTTCAAATTGAAAACCAAATATTTCTATTTAATTCATATTCTAACTTAAATATTATTATTAATTATTAAAATTATCAATATTACCAATATTAATTATCACTATGCTTAATCTTATTAACTTAGATGAATTCATCTTAAACCTTAAATCAACCTTATACACAATTATTTTTTTCTCGTTGTTCCCGATTCTCGCAGGAATAATAGTCCCTATTCATTTATTTCGTTGGTTTGTTAAACGAATTTTAGCTCCAATCTTTCGACCAGATCTTAGTAAAATCCTCACAACAAGAAGTTCCTTATTTGCAGAGACTAATTATTCCTGTCCAAGATTTCCCCTTTTGATTCGGCTTGATCTAACTTCTGATTTAAATATCCAGGACGTTCAAGAACAAATAGAAAAAATTCTCGTGAGAGATCATATTGAATTAACTCAATATTGTGAAAGTTTTTGCGGATTTTATTTTTGGAAAAGTGAAAAAAAATTTGACATCAAAGAACATGTTTGTTCGCATGAAGTAGATTTTAAAAGCGATGAGGAATTTCTTGAATTTGTCGAGAATATGACATTTTCAAGTTTTGAACAACACAAAAGTCCTTGGTATATGTATAAAATTAAAAAGCAATCATGGACAAATGGAAATACCTTGTTATTTCGCTTTCATCACTCATTAGCTGATGGCTATTCGCTTTTAAATATGATGAGAAAATTAATCAAAGACGAGAGTCCAGGGCCAGTGCCAGATTATTCAAAATACAAAAACAATTCCTTTGTAATGAGACTTTTGAAAACTCTGACAATGTTTATTATTGGTCCTTTTGAGTTGATAAAAAGTCATGAACGGGAGGATAAGATTTGGGAAATGGAAGAAAAACAACTTGCTTATCGATTTATATCCACAAAATCTCCTCCGCTTCCTATTTCTTTAATCAAAGATATTAAAATCTCAAATGGAGTTTCCTTTTCTTCGGTATTAATTGCAGGTGAGTGTTATTTCATTATAGATTTTAAATAATATTATTTTAGCGATCTGCGTAAAAAGAAATTGGTATTAAAATTCTGTTAATTAAATAATGTATCAGCTTACACTGGCGCTCTTCGGAATTTTATCATTAAAGAAGGGTTAAAAGTGCCTGAAAACATCATGTTTGTTTCACCTTTTCCAGCCAAAAATCATCCAGAGAAATTAAGAAATTTTATGTAATTTTAAATTCTATTTTTATTAATAATACTTAATAAATATAATAATAATAATTCTTATTACATTATAATAATAAATTTAAGTGGAAAGAGATAATCTTCCACATACAAAAACATTGCATTTATAAGGAATTTAAATAGGTGCCTATATTTTTATATTATTTAGGAAATCTGGATATATTCGACTGCCAAGTAATAAGTTATTTGATTGTGATTTTATAAAACAATAAATTACTGGCAATGAGCAATTAAATTTCAACTTTTGATACAAACATTTAAATACTTTTATATTTTAAATAAAATGAGCAGCAGGTTTAGTAAATCCACTCGATAGACTACAAAAAATTGAACGGGATCTGAGAATCGTGAAAAAATCCGTTTTACCCCATTTTATTTTCCACTTTGCCATCCCTGTTATTGGAGGTGAGAAAAAATTGCTGATTTATAATTTATATGCTACGCATTCCCAACACCTTAAATAAATCTTTCTTGTAAATGGCTATTTTTATTAAGGTTTACTTAAATGGATGATTAAACCACTAAGTAAGCCATATGCTACTGGTATTTTGTCTGATTTTCCTGGTTTTCTTTCACAAATCAGCATTTTCGACTCAAAAGTTGAAAATTGTAGCTTCGGAGGTGGACTTGGAATTGGAAAAATACGTAAGATTTCACAAAATTATTACTTGCGTGTTAATGTAAACTTTAAACAATTTTAAAAATTAAATGTAATTAGGTTAATTAGTTAAATTGTAGGCACATGCTATAATTTTTTAATATTAAGAGGAATATATTATATTTAAAGGGGCTTTACTTTTGTGTAAACATTTACAGGAGTTGGATTTTCTTCTTTAACTTACAATGACAAGATCATATTTAATTGCGGGATGCATAAAGCAATTTGTTCTAATAAAGAAAAAATGTTTGAACTTATTAAATTAGTAGAAGAAGAAGTTTATTTGCTCAAAGATCAAACAACGGTTAATAAAGTTTAAAGAGTTTAAAGTTTTTTTTATTATGAATGAACTTGTATAAAAAAAATTAACATATAATATGCAATCAAAAAAGTGTATGATATACACTTTTCTCACTACTATATCATGCTTTAACTTTAACTTGAAACTACAAGTAAAATAATTTTAAAGTTGGCTAACTATAAGTACATGTTTCGGGTCTTTATATATAAAATATAGTAAAACTATTTCCTAATATGAATAATTTTCATTCAATAAAAACTTTTTATCAAGGTTTAATGCTTATTAAATTGTATGTATTCATTTATTGAATATAAAATTCTTTGAATGCTTGAAATATCAATTTTCTAAAGGCGGAATAAAATATTTTTAGATTAATATAATCATTGCATTACTTTAGAAATAAAGTAAACCAATATTATAAAATAAAAGATAACATATGAAATAATTTGTGTATTATACTATAATGACTTTTTAAGATAAAATTTCACATGTTTATTGAAATATCTCACATAAAACGGTTTATTGGCGTTAAATCGCAACCCCTCTCATTAGAAAATAGCTAAAAATTAAACAAAAATAAAATTTAAACCGGGATTTCCTTGAATTTATTATTCAAATCGCCACATTAATCTTATTGCATGGGAATGCCCTAAATTGAGTATTAGGTAATACCTAGCTAAACATTAAAATAGTTTTAATTTATGTAAATGTGTAAATTCAATTTATCTTTATTACTATGCCCCATGTATCTTAATTGCACTTGCATATATTGTTCAATTAATTGTTCCTCAGAATTTACAAAGTAAAGAAGTCACAAAAAATTGCATCTTATGAATTTTAACTCATTACGAACATTTTTGTACTTTATAAATCTTAATACATAATCAAAAATATTTAATACAAAAAATCTATTAAGCTAAAATATAATGGTTCAATTTTGTGAATTAGAAGAATTCATTTTAAATATAAAAACAATTATTTTTACAATTGTTTTATTAACAATTTTTCCTTTAATTGCCATCATCATAATTCCCATTCATTTATTTCGCTGGTGTGTAAAACGCATTTTAGCTCCAATTTTCCGCCCTGATCTCTCAAAGATTCTCACTACGCGGAGTGCTTTGTCCGCTGTGGACAATTTCGCAAAACCGCGAATTGCCATTGGCGTCCGTTTTGACTTAACTTCAATTGTGAGCATTGAATCCTTTCAAGAAATTGTTCGCAATGCATTTGACATTGACAATTTCATCGAGACGACTCAATACATTGAGTCTTATTGCGGATTTTTCTTTTGGAAAACCGAAGAGAAGTTTGACATAAAAGAACATGTTTACTTGCACGAAGAGGAAATTAAAAGTGAAGAAGCTTTTTTTGAGTTTATGGAAAACTTTGTGTATTCTCCCTTTCCTCGATGTAAAAGCCCTTGGCAGTGGATAAAAGTGGGAAAACAATCATGGTCAAAAGGAGATATTTTGGTTCTTCGTGTTCACCATTCATTAGCTGATGGCTATTCCATTTTAAATATGATTACAAAGGTGATAAAGGGCGGAGGGTCATTGCCAGTTCCGGACTATTCAAAGTACAAAGACAAATCCCTATGCATGAGACTCTTCAAGATTTTGGCTTTTTTCATCCTTGGGCCTTTTGAACTCATTAAAGATTTAATCAGCTCTGATAAGATTTGGGTGATGAAAGAGAAGGAATTGGCTCAAAGAGCCATTGGTGCTGCTTCTCCTCCGATTCCGGTTTCTTTAATTAAAGAGATCAAGAACATTCATGAAGTTTCATTTATGTCAGTTGTCATTGCGGGTGATTAAATGAATTCATTACATTTTAAAATACTTTTATTAGAATAACAACATTCAATTAATTTCGAATTAAGCATAACTGTGAACAATAGGCAATTAAATTTTTAATATTTTTTATTAATTATTTATGGTATTAATAAGCATATGCTGGTGCACTACGGAATTACATAACAAAGGAAGGTCTAAAAGTGCCAAGAAGCCTCAAGTTTTTAACTCCGTTTCCGGCTGACAATCATCCTGATAAATTGAGGAATTTGATGTAAAATTGACAATTGAACATTTATTTAATAAGTTAGGCACATTAGAATTTAATATTTTAATTTAATTATACAGGAAAGCGGCGGCAATTCAACTCCCAAGTAAAGATAAAATTATGTTTTAAGTTTTATATTAACAATCAAGGCTAATATAATTGAATTAAACTTGGATTGAAATTTTTTATATAGCAGGTTATTTAAATCCAATTGAAAGACTTAAGAAAACAGAAGAGGAGTTGAACAAATTGAAAAAATCGGTTTTACCACACTTCGTGTTTCTTTTAATGCCTGCAATTGGAGGTAATAATATGTTATTAAAATGTTTAAAATTATTTAGATGCCTTAATATGAATAAGAAATAGCTAATGGTCATTTAAATTCAATGATGATTTATAATGATTATATTATTTTATATGAAATTAAGGGCTGTTTACGTGGATGATCAAACCGTTGGTAAAACCTAAGGCTCTTGGAATAATGTCAAATTTTCCTGGCCTTCCTTTGGCAATTAATATTTGTGAATCAAATGTCAACGGAGTATTTTTTGTTGGTGGATTCGGTTTTGGCGTATTACGTAAGATTTTTAATTATCGGAATGCTTTTAAGAATTATATTATGTATAATGTTATTTATGTTGGAAAAGTTTTCCTCTGAAACAAAGGAAAATTTCCCCACTCATTCAATTCACAACTCGGTAGGTGAGGAAAAGAATTTTCATATGACCCCTAATTTAGTAAAAAAAAATAAATTTTCAATTAAGAGCAATAAAAACATACAAACAATTTTGACAATTATACTTTTGCAGGCGTTGGATTTTCATCATTAAGCTACAATAATGACATCATTTTCACATGCGGAATGGACTCTGCCCTTGGCCCAACAAGGGAAAAGATGAAAGATCTCATAAAAATGGTTGAAGATGAAATTTATTTATTTAATGATGAAAGTATATTTTCAAAAGTTTAAAGATCAATTACATATTTTAAAATATTTTTTGCTACAATTATTATGAATGTCTCTCTTTGTGGGTAAAATTAAATATTTACATGCATTGCTAACTTATATTTATAAAAGCAGCAATTTAATTCTAACTATAAAAATTATTTTCCATTCGAAATGGAATGAGAACACGAAAGTAAAAATAATAACAACTATTAGCTATCGTTATAAAACTATTTAATTCAACAAAAAGGGAATTTACTCATTTTCTCATACATCATTGAAGTCGACTTTACTCTTTTAGAATATATTTATTGGGATAAAATAAGCCATGAGTTTGTGTAATAAAATAAGATATTTCAAAAATATTTTCGCGTTCACTTTGACATTAATTTTATTGACGCTTACTCCAATACTTTTGATAATTATAGGAGGTGTTCATATATTTAGATGGTTAGTTAAAAGAGTAATAGCTCCAATTTGTAGACCAGATCTTTCTCAAATGGTTACAACTAGAAGTGCACTAATGGCAATTGATGGATTTATGAACCCAAACGCAATTCCAAAATTACCTCTTGCCCTTCGTATCAATTTAACTTCTAAGATCAGCATTAAATCCATGCAAAAAGAAATAAAAACAGCTTGGATTCAAAATTTTATTGAGATGAAACAATACGTAACGCAATTTTGCGGATTTCCGTATTGGAAAAATGAAGAGAAGTTTCAAATTGAAGAACACGTTTATTTGCTAGATGAGAAATTTGAGAACGAAAAAAAATTCAACGAATTCTTCAATAATTACATATACAAGCCATTTGAATTTAAAAAAAAGTCCATGGGAAATGATTAAAATTGATCAACAGACTTGGTCAAAAGGAGATGTTACAGTCGTATTCATAAAGCCTAATCAAAATCACACTCAAAATCACAATCACTTGATTGTGATCGCTCAATCACAATCACGATGAAATTACATTCATATTCATAAATGATTAGTGATTGGCAATCACTTGATCGGTGATTTTGATTGCCGGATCACAATCAAATCACATAAGCAGAGCAGAATCTTTAAAAAAAATTTGACTCCGCATAAGTTAAACATAGAATATAATTAAAATGAGTGAAGAAAAGTCTTCTTATTTAACTTCTGACGAAAAAACTTTACTTTTAAGTATTATAAATAAACACATTACAGTAGTAGAAAATAAATGCACTAAAGATAAGGCAAAATGTGAAAAAGCCAAAGCCTGGGTTCAGATCGCGTCTGAGTTCAACAGCAATTCTTCCGTCCAAAAGCGAACTTCAGATCAATTGAAAATATGGTGGGGAAACACCAAAGCAAGAACCAAAAAATCAGTAAATTTAAATTCTTATTACATTTTAAAATTTATAATTATTTGAGTCATTTTATTTTTAATTAAACATATATAAAATTATTTTTATATAAAAAGGTGGTCAAGCACAAAAAAGAAACATCGAAAACTGGAGGCGGTTCTTGCCCTGCAAAACTACCCGAAGAAATCAATGATGTTCTCAATATGATTCCGATGCAAATGAATTCTTTGACAAATGTTTTTGACTGCGACTCAATTCAAGATGAAGGAAGAGAAGGATCAAATATGTTGAAGAACGAAAACGATGAGGAATTCAAATTGTCCTCATCAGGATCGACGCCTAAAAGTTCTCCTACGAAAGCTGGAACTTCGGTGAAATTTCAAAGTATTTAATACATATTAATAGCATATTAATAACATATTTAGACAATATAATTAAAACTATACATATATATTAGTGAAACGAAAACGAAGTAATCCTCGTTCAAGCATTACTGACATGGAATTTGAGGAACACAATATAAGGATGAAGACTTATTTTGCTCAATATGAAACTGCACAAATCGAGAAGAAAATGGCTATTGATACTGAGAAACGGCAAAAGATTGACTTTGAAAATGAATTTTAAACACAAAACCGAAATACACGAAATGAAGAAGGAATTAATGCGAGCTCAAATGTCAGCTAACCTCACCCAATTCCAAATCATTGAAAACTTCGATTGTTCTTCACAGAAATAAAGTAAATATTATACTAAATACTACAGTAAATATTATACTAAATACTAAAGTAAATATTAATATTAATAAAAAAAACTTATGCAAAATGTCTTCTAATAATACAATCTTGAACAAACTTCCCTCGTAGTCGCACATCTTGAGCATCATCGATTGAAACATCATTTTTTGGAATTGGAGCCTCTTCATTAAATAAATCGTTCCTCCTTCTTGATACAAAAATATCTTTATATATTTTATTATTTTAAAGTAATTACGAATTTTTAAATAAAATAGTTTTAACATACCTTGTAATGTTATGTAACACTGCTGTTGCAACTATGACGGTCAATGTATTATTCAGCTTTAATTTTAAGCGATCCAAACAAGGAAACTTTCTTTTCCATATGCCAAACATTCTTCCTTGTAGAATTAAATGAAGCATTATACCTATTTTAATACATATTTAATTAAAATATTAAAATATGTTTCCAATACGTAATAATTTTTAGAAATTATATGTATAATACCTTTTTTGTGGCATTGACATTGTATCAGAATTTCCTCTAATTGGAGTCATTAAAAATGGCAAAAGAGAGTAACCACTATCTCCTAGAAGGAGTCCTTCGCATTTTCCTTCTTCCAAATCGGCTGACAAAGTCGAATTCTCAAAAATTCTTGAATCGTGAGCAGATCCGTACCATCTTGCTACAATGTTTGTGAAATTTAACTCAGAATCACAAACCCCTTGGACATTAATCGAAAAGAAACGTTTTCTATTTCTAAATAGTTCTGCATCAGGTCCTCCTGGAGAATTTATTTTTATGTGAGTGCAGTCGATAACACCAACAACTCCTAAATTCAAATAACAGTTTACTTATTCGTTCTATTTAATTTTCTATACAATTATAATAAATTAATATAACATTTTAATTTAAAAATATTAATATGGTAAAATAAATTTTTATTATACCTGGAAAACGAGCAATTTCGTAAAAACGGCGATTTTCTTCTGTTGCTCTTTCATTAACCGGATACGCAATAAACCTTGGACGTAATTTAGCAATTGACACCGAAACATGTTTAATTATTCTGCACACTGTTGTTTGACTGATATTAAAGCTATCGTATATTATAATTTGAAAAGAGCTAGTTGCGTAAAACTGCAAAGCCGTTAAAACTTTGTAAATCGAAGGAATGTGAACGCCATGATGCATATAATGCAAATCTCTCTCAATGAGTCCATGTATATAAATCGTGGTTTCTTTATACATATGAAAACGATTTTTGAATTGTCGATCATTAAATATTTCTAACGGATTTTCTCTATCCTTTAACCTCACTAGAGGTATTCTTTGAATCCTTCGCTTTCTTTCTAAATTTTCCTCAAATCTCCTCGAAGGTGAATTATTCATTTTAATAATTAGGAGCGAGAGAGAATTAAGGAGAAAATGAGCAAAAAATATTTTTATGCTAAAACTGGAGAACTGAATGAGAAGTAATTCTACTCCTGAAGGAGAATCAATTTATTTGATTATTTACTCAAATTCGATTGCCCGCTCACACTCAATATTGTTTGGGAATAAGGAGGGTGATTTTGATTGTACAATCAAAATCAAAAAGTGATTCGTGATTTGATTAGTGATTCTCCATCACCGATCTTGTCATTTAGAATACCCAGGGAGTGATTTGATTGTGATTTTGGTTACTAATTGAGAATCAAATGGCTTTATGAATACGGCACATAATTATATTAAGAGCTCATCATATTATGATTGACGGCTATTTGTTTATTAATTTGATGAAAAACTGATAAAAGAAGACAACGGTGGTTTGATACCAAGTCCACATCATTCAATATACATACAAACAAAAATCCATTTGTATGAGCTTGTTACAGAATATTGTGTTTGTTTTTCGGGTTTACGACATTTTACAACTTAATTTTACTGAGCATAAAATATGGGAAATTCCATTGAATCAACTCTCACATCAGCTTACATTTGGATTTTCAAAACCAATCCCAGTATCGGTGATTACAGATGTTAAAATAAAACATGAAGTTTCTTTTGAGTCTGTTCTAAGTGCAGGTGCATTAAAGCTTATTGCGATTATTATTGTAAATGATTTATTCCAATATTAAGTTAATAACTAAAATTGATCATTTAGTTTTATCATATTGAATGATGCATTTTATTTAAACAGCGTATGCTGGTGGAATACGGAAATATCTCCCTCAATGAAAATAATAAAGTTCCTGGAAATTTAAAATTTATTGCACCTGCTATCGCTCTAAATCACCCTGAAAAATTAAGGAATTTTTTCTAATGCGTGAATTAGCAATAATTTTATAAGTATCATAAAAGCTAATATATGTATAATTACATATTTTTTTATTAACTAGTCAATGTGGACTATTTCTACTACCAAGTAATAAATAAATAAATACATATAAATATTATAAACATTTAATAAATATAAGACTATTTATCACTATCATATTACTATTTATTTCTTACCTATATATTATTTATAATTTTTAATAAGCTGTTTTATCAAATCATTACCCCGAAATGGGCCAATACGTTGAGAATTTCTGCGACTTTACGTTTTGGAAGAACGAGAAGCTGTTCAATATCCAATAACACGTTTATTCAAATCAAGATATGTATGTTTAAAACTGAAGATCATTTCCAAGAGTACTTAGAAAATTTACTTCATTCTTCATACCCCGAGGATAAAAGTCCATGGGAAGCCGTGATCATTGAAAAGCAAGAATGAAACAAAGAAGATTTGCTCCTCATCCGATTGCATCATTCATTAGCTGACGGTTACTCAATTGTCAATTTGATAAGGAAGTTTTCAAACGAACAAGTTCGCCTTCCAAATCCCAATTATGCTAATTACAAGAATAAATCTCTTTTCACAAAATTTGTCAAGAATTTGGGTTTTTTCTTTGGGTTTTAGGGCCGTTTGAGTCAGTGAAGGTTTTCTTGGAAAATAGTGAGATCTGGGAGAACGTAAATGAGAATCAATTGGTTAAGCGAAGCATTGAAACTTTTTCTGTTCCAATTCCAATGTCGAGCATTAAAGATTTATTACATTTAATTGAATTTAATAATTTTTATAAATCAATCACATAAATTTTCATTTTTAAAGGAATTTTTCAAGTTAAATTTTTTAATTTAGTGTATACTGGGACGCTTAGAAATTACTTTTTAGAAGAAAATCTCAATGTGCCTTTACAAATCAAGTTCATAACATTGTTACCTGTTCCAAACCATCCAGATAAAATGAAAAATCACATGTGAGCTCAATAAATGAATTTTATCCTTAAATAATAATCAGTTATGTAGTTTTGAAATCAAAACTGCATTAGTTTAATATACAAAATCAATCATATTGAACTATCCTTATGCTTTGGTATTAAACTACTTGCTATTTCAAATTGGTATTTATGACCGTGACTTTTATTGATCTTCCAAGTAAGTTAAAAAAATATTGTAAAACATTTTTAGATATTTTGATAGCTTTAAAATGTTAATTTTTATACTTAAGCAAATAATTGATTTTAAATGTTTCTTGGTTGAGTAGCAGGCCTTGAGGATCCTATTGAGAGACTCAAAGCAATAGAAAACTACGAACTACGTTTACTTCAAGCCGAAACAATAATTTCTAATGTCTAAACTTAAGCTTGTTATTTAAAAAAGCATGAAAGATTTAATACATAGAATTTAATAACCTAAGTACATACTCAAATTAATTTCCACGTTTTATTTTATTTCTTTGGTTAATCTCATTTGTCTATTCTTCGTCTTGAAGTCTTCCTCTGTCGTGATTTCGTCGTACTCAATATCTGTGTCATCATCTGCTTTGCCATCTTCTTCGGTTTCATCAGTGTCTTCTGATAACGCTGGTGGTTCCTTTGTCCTTCGATTCTTTTTCTGTGAGATTGCGCGATAAATCATATCAATTAAATGCATTCAATTGCCACATCAAATCTGGTAAATTATTAACTATTTACTGTTTTAATTATTATTAAATAAAAAATGTTTACCGTCGGATTCCCTGTCTAAAAGCCGGGGTTCTTTTTCAGTCTTTTTAACCTCATCCCCTAAAATTCAAATAATAATTACTTAACTTCTTACTTCATACAACAACAGTTTAATCCTATAATCTTTATTTTATAAAACAAAAATGAATTGAATCTTCCAACCTTCGGATTCTTCATCCCTTTCAATTTTCTGCACAGAAGCGGCTACAACCAACAACTCGGCTTCTTTTGCTCTTCTCACCTTTTCTTCTTCGTACACCTTTACCAATTGCTGTTTTCTAATTCGTGATTTCTTCGCTTCGACGTCAATGATGTCCACAGAGTCTTTCGATCCAGGGGAATTCATCACTGTGGTTCCCATAACTTCCGAGTCGTTGAGTTCCAACCAACCGCTGTCTCGGATCTTCTTTGAGATGATGTCTTTGAGTTCGGTATAGGATAGCGGAACCAAGTCGCGATTATCGGTCGAATGCGACTCAGACTCGTCGTCGTCTTCTTCTTGTCCGATTTCGGCAAGACGCCCGGCAATGATCAGCTTGGGTTTGAATGGTCCGCCTTGATGTTTAATCTTGGGGGTGCCTTTGTTCCATGGATGTTGTTTGAGTCCCAACGGTCCGCCGTTTCGCTCAACAGATTTTCGAAGCTCGTAAACGGCTTTTTGCTGTTGAAGAGACACGACCTTGTGCTCGAGGATTCTTAGACATAAAATGACGTTTCGTGGTTGAATTCCATATTTATTTCCTAAAAAGTAAATTATTCAATTTATAAAACAATTTAAATTACAGAAATTATGCATTTTAAGAAATTAGCATATTAGCCTTTAATATAACAAATATATAGTATAGTATAAAAATGAATTAAACTGCATAAATTTCAAGATAAAGAATCTAAAAATTATCGTGCTTTATTTAATTATAATTAATAAATTCATAACAAATAAATAATTTTAATTATGAATGAAACCCAACCTAAGAGCTGAATAATGGGTGCGTTGTCACATTTAGCCAAGTTGAAAACAGCTTCAACGTAGTTGACAATTCTTTCCATGTTGGCTTGAGCGCCTTCCCAAGTGGTAATAAGACCTGTGAAATTGATCTTGGCATCTTTAAACGCTCGTCGCTTCTTTACGATTTCAGCTTGAATTATCTTGTTGCTCTCTTTGGAATTTCTCACTGTCTGGTCGATTTCTACTTTGATTACATTGATTGCCTCATGGAGGGCTTCTGTCTAGAATACAATTTCATAATTTAACTTTAAATAAACTAAAAAAAATAACTTAAGATTCAAGTTAGATGATAACAATAACGTGCTAAATAAATGATTGTATGAATTGCTATAAAAGTTTTATTATAGAATTAGTTAAGAAAAATTCAATTTTACCTCTTTGTTAAGATCATTTATATTTTTGAACCGTGAAAAGTTTTTGAGCTCTTGATCATTGTAAGAATGAAGGAGCGATTCGACGTCATTCGTTTTCGCGACTTTGAGAATAAGTTTGAAGCTTTTACGATAATTCCGCAAAAGATCATCCAATGCTTTATTCTTTGCTTCGCCAAGACGATCTTTAAAAATATTATAAATCTTTAAATTAAATATGGAACTTTAATTTTTAGATCATGTTGGTTTTAGCGCAATCATAATCCATTGGAGTAAACAATTAAGTCAATTTGATAAATAATTTTCCTTACTTATTCTATCTAGCTCAAACTCAATGACTTGTCTATCCTGATTTTTAATGCTCATGAACTTGTGGCTCTTTTCGTCATGGTGGAGAATTCGCTGGAATTCTTTCATTTCTAAAACATGCTGCTTTGCCTCTTTTTCATTCCTCTCACGAATGGATTTGACTTTGAAGACAGCTTCATCTCTAAAGTCATAAATATTATTTTTAAATAACTTAATTATTAATTAACTTATAGCTAAACTATTTAGCTCCGTTTCTGAAAAAAAAATATAAAAATAATAGTAACTCAATAGTTTGATTGAAAATATATAGCTATTAATTGATTTGTCAAAATATATACCTTTGGTCATAAGTGCTCGTGGCCATATCCACAATTTCCTGCATTTGTCTCTTGGACTTCTCAATCTGCTCTTTAAATTTCTTGTAACGGAAGTGAAATCTTCCTCGATTGAGCAACAAGTTGTTGATGTCCTCGCGGATTTGTCGATTGACCGCAACAATTGAGTCAAACCTACTCGTGACTGTGTACAGTCGCTTGTCCAAAATCCGAATCCTCTTGTCAATCATTCCAGCGGAGAGAGACGCGCCGAAAAGGGTTTGAACTTTCAATTGCTGTTGGACCACCCGCTTGGTGATTTTGTCCAGTACCTCTTCGATCTCAGAAATTTGACCCAAATTATAAGTGATGTGTTCCAAATACGCGTTATAATGGGACAAAACCTCGAAAACGCGCTTCTGGAGTTTTTCATCTCTCTCGACGTAGAGCGGAGAAGTGGCATTGCTCGAGTCTAAGAGTAAACCTGCTTTTTCCAACCGGATACAATGATTGATTCTGTCTTGACGGCTCCTGGCCGTTCCTGACATGATTGCGAAGAATTTCCGATCATTTTCCATTAAGCGGTAAGTCCGTTGGAGGCGATTCAACTCTTCGCGAGCCAGACGATCAAGGTCTCTTTCATAAGCATGTTCTGAAGTGTCGGCATGATCGATTTCTTGGATCACTTCAAGTTCTTTCTTCTTCTCGACCACGGCCAGCGACATTTGAGGAGCCATTCGATTAGGCGCCATTTCAATACGACCAAGATGGGAATCTCGAGTTTAAGCTCTTTACTTAGTAAAAATGCAGCCTGTAATTCTAATTATAATCCAAAATCTATCAAGTCTAAAATACAAAAAAAATACAAAAAATACGCTTATGGCCTGTTAAATCTGTTTCATTAAATTCTAACTTTGCGCTGTCAATAATTGTTTAAATTTCCCTCGATACAAAATATTTTCACTTATGAATCTGACTATAAACGAATGGGTGCTTAATAAATTGTGTTATATTTTAATTTAATTAATTCTAAATGTTCTAAATATTTTGAAATTACTAATTTTAATGCCAATGAAGTTGAGTTTATGGTATTGAATAACCAACATTTATTCAACGTTTGATCCTAAACTTGACTAAATGGCAATCACAGAAAATCCTTAATAGTACGGCACAATCACTCAACAAAGAACAGAATTTAAAAAGAAATTTATTCTAGAAATGCTATAAAACACTATTTCCCAGTATTTGCATTTGAGAGTTCTTAAGGACATAAGAACCAGAGAGTCCAAGAAGAATCAGAAGCCCAACGTACTTATTCGATAAAAATCTTTCAGCACAGTTGCTCCCATTGTTTATGTCAAGTGTCCAAATCTAAACATTGAAATTTTATTAACCCCAAAATCTTAAAAATATCTTTAAAACAAAGTTGAATCTGGGTAAATTAGCATTTAATAAGCAAAATATATTTAAAACTAACCTGCCAAGTTAAATGGCTTCCAGTGGCAGCAATGGAGAGAAAATATGGCCAAGGCAAATCAGCTAGAATGCCCGTGGTTGCAAGAGAAGAAACCATCCCGCCGGCAAAAAGGGACAAATATATTTTCGTTTTATCTCCAAAAAGCCTCGCCGTGGAGCCAAGACCTAAAAGCGCATCTTCTTCGCGATCTTGATGAGCATAAATGGTATCGTAAATTAAGGTCCAAAAGAATGCCGCTGTGTAGAGACTCCAAACTGATGGATTCTCCCAAGGCATGACACTCGTAGCACCGAAGCCCATTAACACTCCTGTGTTGAATGTAAGGCCAAGAACTCCTTGTGGCCAATTTGTCACTCGCTTGGCCAATGGATAAAGGAAAACGAGACCTGAAAATTGTTTTAATTATTATTTTTTAAAATGAATAAGTAGTTTTTAATTTCAGGTTCAATGAATGAGAAGTATGTAAAGAATTTTATAATTTCAATACTTTTAATTAGATTTAGAACAAAAAAATGACGGTTTTGTTCTTCGTCATTTACTAATGTTTTCAAACTTTAATTTTGGTAAATACCTAGAGATCCAACAGCAATGTAAAAACAAGGATTCGTCTTAAGTTGAAGAAGAACGAGAAGGGCAGTGGAGAGTTGAAAGACCAACCAACCAGTGGCGGCTTTGATTGTAATTTGGCCAGCGGCCAATGGACGCCCCGCCGTTCTTGCCACTTTCCCATCAATGTCTCGATCCCAAATGTCATTGATGGTACAACCGGCTCCTCTCATGGCCAATGCTCCGGCTCCAAAGAGACTCAGGAGCTCTAAAGAAGGGATCGCCTCTGTGCCAAGTGTAAGGCCCCATGTTGCTGGCCAATACAACAACCAAGTGCCTGGAAACGAAAAGATAATTTAACATTTAGCATTATTATAAAAAGTAATAAGACGAAGATAATTATTACGATTAATGGCTTAATAAACCGTGAAAAAATTATATAATTTTTTGTTTATAAAGTTTATAATTGAAGGTTAACTTTACCAATTGGCCTATCAATCCTAGAAAGGCGAAGATAAGGTTGAAATGATGGAGGAGCTGCAGCGACGAAAGTAGCTGGCGATAAAAGCTTCCGAGTTTTTAAGCTCTTTATGTCCCTCAAGAGTTCATTGTTGTTCTTCAGGAGGGCCCGAAATACCCGGTTCATGTTTTTTGAAGAACATTTAAGAAGACCTTTTAAAATTGGCGGAGTTGGAGAGCAGTGTCTATAATACAGTATAAATATCTTTCAATACGCCCTAATTTCATATTCATTTCTGAATGATGCGAAAGAATTTCTTCATGCTTTCAATTCATTCATTGAGGTTTTCATTACATTTCATTAAATTGTTTCAATAAAATTAGCTTACTAAATAATTATAAGAATTAGGTAATTGTTAAAGTTATAACCACATTCGTGAAGATTTAAGAAAGTTTAAATCTTCAATTTATATAAAACGCGAGGTTGGAATGGTTTATCTTTGACCTGCAAGATTCAACTTTTCTGAAAAATGTTCTTTACTCGTGTCCTTTTCAAAAAAGCAAAATCAAAGTAAGGACTTTTCATTTTTTGTTAAAAATTATCTTTCCATAGTCGAACCTTTGCTTAATCATAATAGAAAAGCGATTGTGAAAGCCTAGCTTTTAACTATGAAATAGGTAAAAAGTTAAATTGTAATTGAATTTTTACATGATTTCAGGTCCGTACTAGTTTTGCTCGAGAGCACTGTGACAGGTCACAAAATTCCTTGGGCAAGAGAACGTCTTTCTGATAAGATTGAAGACATTCGCTACGACCCATATGGTATGTTGGATTAAAATTTTTCTATTCTATAATATAGTCAAAATCTAATTAGTACTACTCAAATTCTTAACTTTGTTATTTCTCCTTTCATTACAGTTCGAACAAAAGTTGTTTACAAAGAAGTGAAGAAGATAAAGAGTCTTAAATGAACTCTATTAATTGACATTCAAAACTTAAGTTGATAGAATTATATTAGTTTTTCTTTATATTAGTAAACCAGTCATTTTTATAACATTAGCCTATTTACATTATGGAACAGAGAAAAAGCAGTAATCGTCGCTCATGTTCGTTTATTTTATTTTAATAGAATTATTTTATTTATAATATTCGCTATTGCAAAAGTTCAATGGTTATTATTTGCTTTCATTTTGGTACTTCTAGTTCTAATTTCTAATCTGATTTGATGAATATCGAATAAACAGCTTCATCATTCACCACCCCCACCAAAGGAGTACTCACAGGATCAAGAAGGGTTCTCAATGACACGATTGTAACACTTAGCAATTGCATCAATACTTGGATTGCTTGTTATACAAGTGGATCTTATTTAATCAACTCGATTGTGTCTTTGAATGAGTAAGACAAGGCAAATGCAACGCAATTGTAAACATAAACTTACGTTTTTATTAAATAATTTAAAATCTTTTTTAATTTTTAGAAAGGACGTCAATGAATTCCATACGAAATGTGTTGAGCTC
>VJMY01001013.1:0-22413 GCA_009869795.1 Neelides sp. FZ-2019
AATTAATCCAATTGAAGCTCGGGATGACCAAGCAGATTCTGTCAATGAATACATTTACAAAGGCGCTGGATTTGACCAAGGAGAATGTGGACTTAGCATCAAGAATGGGAAGGAAGAGGACAATGGCATTTGGTTATGCACTATCATTGCGACAAATGGGGACGTATACAAGGAAAGTGTCGAAGTCAACGTCCTCAAAAAACCAGGACCGCCAAAATTTGATGCACCGATTCTTCGGAATTACATTGAAAATAGGTAAGAGTCCCTAAGAGATAAGGAAATCATTTGCTATGCTCGAAATGGCCATCATTTAAGCTCAGTTGGTTTTTAGAAGATTAGCCTACGATCGAAGCACAATCTCCTCAACAATTAAGTTCAAATTCATTCCAAGGGTGAAAAGTCGAAGTGTCAATAATATGACGGTTTACGTTCCTGAAATTGGAATGCGCCAGACGCTTAATAAATCTCTGCAAATCCTCATCCTTCTAATATCTATTGGGAAGTTGAAGAAGTGAGGATCAATGAAGGGCGAACTCCAGATAAACGATTTGAATCTCAAATTTTTCGTGAAATTGCTCCTGGAGCATACGAGGCAAATTTGATTATATAATGAAAGTTGAAGAAGAATACTTTAAAAGAGCACTCAAGCTTAGAGTCAATAACCAGGTTGGAAGTGGAAACTTTGAAATTCTCATTTCATCATCCACAAATCTGGAGAAAGATAAAATGAGATACACAAAAGTGTTTTTAAACACAGAGGACCATGCTTAAGAATATTTGAAATATGTAATCCTATTTGATTTTTCTTAAATTCACATTTGAAAGAATCAAGCAACAATACAAGCAACATTTTTCTATATCAGAAAAACTTCTTGGAATAGATTAGGTTCAAAGGTTCATTTTCAACAAATAATGTGGGTTTTAAGACTAAACATCAAGCAGTTTCTTTCTAAATTTGTTACCAAATAGGCAAATACAAAAAGTTTAAGTACCTACTCAACATTGTATTTTGTATGAAGTTAAATAAGAACAAATTTGTACTTTAATGTTCAATTCTCATAATCCTTGACATAAAATACAAGCCAAAGTAAGCTTATTCAATAAAACACAAAATACAAATATAAGGCCTATTAGAAATATTTGTTCATCAGACATTTTTATGTCTGATATTACATAATTAATTTTAACCATTTGCATGCCGTATTGACCATTTATAGTAATCGTAGTACTATTCGTAATGAAATGAGTTATTAAATAATATGAATGGTAAAGACGATTAAATAATAAACTAATAAGAAGAATATCAAAGATAAATTATCACTTCTAATATAAATATTATTTAAATATCAATTACAACATCTTATATAATATGAGTAATTGAATTCTGTTTTTAAATCTCACATATTAAATAGGCACAATTCATATAAATAAAGTTGAGATGAGTCATTTAAAATTATTTAAAATATCATTTACAATTTAACATTTGGATTGTGCAGTTGTGAAATTTCCATTCCGCTCGAGTCTTCATCTTCTCCATTTTTGATTGTTTTCTTTCCCACGAAGCATTTTCTCATGCATAGGGGCATCATAGCTTTTAATTCGTTCCTAAACTTTTCTCCCCACAACACATACAACAAGAAATTAACAGTGGAATTCACAGTGAGAAGGAAATTTGCAAAATGAGTCCAGAATTTAGAAAACTCCACTTTTAAATAATCAAGAATGTCAACGACGAGCCAAGGAAAACTACAAATTAAAAATACCACTACAACAGCAATTAACATCAATGTGAAAGAATATTCACGATTTTGCAATGACGTTACAATTTTCCCGCTTCTTTTAGCGTCAGTAACCTTGAAGAAATAAAAAATTAACTAATTAACTATAGCAACAAATAAACTAATTAAATAAATAGTATTGTACAAATGTTTAATTTAATTTAATATGAATATCATATTTAATTTGCCAAATGTAGCTGAATATTAAAATGAAGAGTTAAGTAGTTTAATCAAACTCACAGTTCTCCAAATGATAAAGTTGAGAATGAAAAGCGAGACGAATGGAAGCAAATTCATAACAAATAAATATGACCAAAATATGAAATAATCCTTGTAATTTTCATTTTTCTTCAACTCGGTCTCTGCCATGTCATATCTTAAAAATTTTTGGTTCGTGTCTTGAATTTCCACAGTCTCATATTCCCACCATCTTGGCAAATTGTACAAAATAGAGAAAAGCGCCAGACAAATTGAAAAAATAAAGGCACTTTTTCTATTCCAGTATTTTTTAATTGCAACTGCCCATTTAACAGCCATGTAACGGTCAACAGCCACGCCAATTGTAAAATAGGTAGATGCCGTACTTGCTGAAAAATAAATTATTCTTCAAACTAAAAATAAATAAATCTGTTTAACTGAGTAAAAATATATTGTATTTTAATTTTCAAAAAACAATTTGACTAAATAGATAAAAAAAATTACCCGTAAAATTAACTGCTCTTATATAAGGTCCAATTATCGGCAAAAACCATTGCGTATACGAAGTTCCAGTTTCAAAATACACCAAAAAAGATTCAATCCCAAATCGAAAGAACTTTGTCAGCAAGTAAACCATATCCGACAATGTTAAGCCAAGTGTAATTGTGCTGTAAGTTGATTTCATCTTTGGCCTCATCAACACCACAACGCACAAAATGTTCCCAATAATTCCGAAAATTGTAATTATGAGAATAATGACGCCAAATGGAAGAAAGGGAACTTTATGGGAAACGCGCGCTTCATTTAACGTAGAATTCGCCACAGAAGTCAAATTCTCAACTAGAATTTGATACATTTTTAAACAATTTAAGAGAGAAAGAAAATAAAAACACAAATCCCACTATAGAGAAACGGATGTTGAGTTAAGAAATGGCAATAATGGGAATGAAGAGTTTGGGAGAATTAGCAAAGAAGCGAAAAATCTTCTTGACCTTGGTGCGATGCCGCCCTTAAAATATAAGATAAAAAACATCATGGAATGTGAAGGAAGATTGGAATGATGTTAAGAGGTTCAGACAGTGAAACTCAAAAAGATATTATTACATGTATGGAGCATGTAATGCATTTGGACAAATCGTGAAATGAAGCAATTAATACTTACATTCGAGTTTGACTGAGTCCAACCTTATGTTAATCTTATGGAGGAACAAAAATGTGAGTTCATTATAGCGTGCGAGTATCGAATTATCTTTTTACTTATAAGGAATTTGCATGGAGAAATATGTTCGATATATCCAGGAAATATTTCCTAATATTATATTATTTTAATTCCTTGTGTCAGATTCCTTTCTTTTTTATGTATTAATCTCATAACCTCCGACTCACTCAAAATTGAATTATCTCTGAATTTTTTAGTATTTATAAATACATAATAATATGTAATTGCAGATTCTGTATAATTTCACCTACGTTAGCTTCGCCTACGCGTATTTCGCCTACATGAATTTTCGCCTATTGATGACTATGTTGAAAATCACCTATTATAGAGAAAACCCTTATTGAGGAAGCGACTGCCAGCAATTAAAATAAAATTTTTGCATGGAGCAGAGGACGCGGACCTATTTTCACTACTAGTGATTTTACTAATGTGTTTTTATTTTATAATGACTCTATTTTTAATCACCAATGCTCCTCGCTTGAAAATTCACTTCATCCAGTCTCCTCTCAACCCCGCTAGGCGCTATTATCAAATAATGAAAAGTAAATAAACGCTGATAGTTTCAAATAACATAGCTTTAAGCTTGCTTGCTTAATTTATTAGTTAATTTTTGCTTTTTAACTTAAACATTGGCATATTAATTTAATTATGACTATTCTCACTCCAATTATAAATTATTTAAATCCACGCCAGACTGAATCCCAAAATTCAGTTGTTTGTCAATAGTTACTATTTAATTTATATACTTACATGAAAAATGCACAAGAAATCTTTCTTCACGTACAAGTACAATGCTCCAAATGCAATTCTAAGCTATATTATATAAAACTATTATTTTAAATTTGAACTATGTATTAAGAGTGAATTAACTACCTATTTAATATCATAATCATGTTAATAGCAAAATTAAAATAATGGTACAAATGACTGGCTTATCAAAAAAACAATTATAAGAAGATTGAGTCAATTTCGTCAGAGAGCAGAAAATGAGGAAAATTTATTTCAATATCCTAACAAACATGTTCGAACGCCAACAGTGATAAATGTTTATAATTTTGATGCCAATATTATAAGGATTATAATTTATGAAAAAATGTCACAACGTAAAAATTCTTATTTAAATAATACAATTAAAATTAATTCTCCTTCATTTAAAAAGAAAATATTGCCAATAATACCAAAAACAATTACAATTTTTTCTTTCTAAAGGTGAGGATGTGATTACTCAGAATGGAGGTAAATGAAGCAATCACATATTGTGATTTTAAGAGCTCAGTATTTAAGGTATTTTATTTAATAATTTCAACTACACATTTAGTTATATTATTAATATTTCGAACATTAATAAAAAAATTCCTATTTTTAGGACAAAGAAAAAAACATGTCAGTGCTGGAACTAAATTTTATTTCATAGATAAAACATGGATCAGTGCTAATCATCAAGTCGACTTTGTTTGGACCGATAAAACAATGGGCTCAATTCCAAAATCAAAAATTGTGAAAGGAAAGCGTCTCATCGTTACTCATGAGGGTTCTGATCAAGGATTCGTTTCCGAAGCTCTTGATATTTTTATTTCAAAAAACGGATGCGAAGACTATCATCAAGAGATGAATGTGGAGAAATTTATGGAATGGTTTGAGGGATTCCTAAAGTTGCTTCCTGAAGTTATTATCATAGACAATGCAAAATCATAGTACAATAAACACATCATTATTAAATTCTGTATTACTTGTTCACGCCCTTTTTTACCCTCAGTCGTTCCCCTTGCACCAAAATAAGAGTCGTTATGAAATAAAAACATTTAGTAGGTGATTTTCATCAATAGGCGAAATTCATGTAGGCGAAATTAACGTAGTTGAAATTACGGGATACCGTTTGCATTATAATTGAATTCGTTTGCACGACACGCACGCGATTATGAGAATGAACAAAAATATGAATCAATTTCAACAAAATATATAAAAGTTTGTTTAACGTTAATAATCAAATTGATTATGTAGATATATAGATTTTTTCTCGTATAAATTACCTCTTTCCATTAAAGTGCATAAAAAATTATTGAATTCATATCGACTCACTTTATTATCGTTTTAAAAGGCGATTTAAGAAGATTACAAATAAAATAAAATTCTTAAAAGCTCATTTAAGCGATTCATGAAAATGTTTACCTTCGTGTAAAGAATTATAAAATAACATGAGATTTCTTTAATAACTCTTCTTCTAATGTTAAAAGAAAAATGTTGAACATTGGGAATAAAAGAATCATTTTTAATTTGGCAAATTTTTGTGAAAATATAAAAAATGTAACAAAATAAAAATTTGCGAAATAAAGCACAAATTATTATAAATATATAAATGCATTTAATTTAATAACACAAAAACTTCATAATGAAAAAATGATAAATGACAACTAATATTGATTTTCATCAAGGAAAATGTATTATTAATTATTTACGCAATATATTTATCCTAGGTATTTGAATAATAATATCTTATTTTAATCAATTCAATTTTAATGCTTCATGTTACAAAGTTTTATATGCTAAAAAATATCAATATTTATATAGTATTTTGTAATGTAAATGGGATGACTAAATAATACAAGACTGCTACTTAATACAAATTAATTATTATTGATTTGCAATTTTTTAATTTAGTAATTATGTAAATGTGGCAAACAGCATATGTGAAAAGTATTTTATAATCAATATATTAGTCATTTAATACAAAAATTCAGTAGATATAATAATATTTCAATTCAATGAATTTTAAAGCTAATAAATGCTTAGAAATCATAATTTTATTTGGCTGGTCTTGTTTTTCTTTTCCTTCAATGTCATTTAAAATTAAATCTCCAAATTTTAAGTTTAAATGGAAAAGTGTAAGGATGTTAATAATCGGGAGTCTTTGTTTATTTGATTCATTAATTTTTCTTGATTATCTGCCAATTCTTCCAGATGCAAAAATCTCTAACCTTATAACAATGTATAGCATGAATATTTTTAACTATTCCTCTGAAATAATTCTCAGAATTTTGGTTATATTCCATTCGCAAAAATTGATTTATTTAATAAAAGAAATGGAAATATATAATCAATTGAATAATTTAGCACATTTCCAACTTTTTATTTCAAGTTTGCTAATAGTGACATGTTTTGGGAATTTATACTATTTATTTTGGAATTTTGATCTCCCTTATATTGATGAATTTCATGAAGGAATTATTTTTCCAAGTTTTCCAGATTACATGAGAGCTTTTGTCTGGTTAATAGAAGATGCTTCCATTTTATCGCAACAACTTTTTATTATTTTGCTTGAACAAAATATTTATGTAACTATTTTTAATATAATTAAAGAAACCTACTTTCAATTGAAAGACAATTTATTAGCAAATTTTGAAAATGAAAAGTGCTTTAGTAAGGATCTTGAAAATTTTGCTAATCTAAAATTAATTTTACATAATTATAATATTGGTATTTGGAAGTTTCGGTCCTTTTCAAATCATTTTTCATGTCAATATTCTATGCCAGGTTTATTACATATTAACGGAAAAATTAGGGTTCTTGTTAATTTCATTTTCTTTTGCCAGTCTATTAATTCTTCTTAATATTGGTCATAAATTGAGCGGATTGGTAAAATTTCAATAATTATGATTTATACATTAATATATAGATGTATTTGGGATTTGATATATACATCTGTAATTATCTATATTTATTAATAAAAAAACTGGTTTAACATGTTATTGAAAAAATTATTTTAATGTATTCCAGATTTTTAATGAAACTGAAGAGCTAAAACGAACAATTTATTTAATAGAAATTCAAATGAATAGAAAAATTGAGGTAAAAAATTTATCAATATATTATTATTTTTAGAACCTAGTTTTCTTTTCTTTAGATAAATGGACTTAAAGGTTTGCTGCACTACAAATTTTATTTATGCGGAAAACGAATATTCTATATAAATCGAAGACTAATTATTGGGGTACTATATTTTTAAATTTGAAATTTATTTCATTGAAAGTATATATACATACATATATTTAATATTTCAATTATTTTAATTTCTTTGATTTAAAATAAAATTGCTTTTTTAGATTCTAACATTTATGACATCAATTATTATGTTTTTTCTTCAACTAAAAATTTCTGGTTTTTAAGCTTCTTTAAGAAATGTAATTTGAATCAAAATGAGTTCTTCGTCCTCGTATTAATTTCATTATTTCATTATCAAATCTTTATAAAATGAATATTATTTTTATAAGTTTTTATTCTTTCACTATTTATTATTAAAAACTTACAAGACGTTTCCGCTTTCTAATTGTTATATTATATTTTGTTTATTTCTGATATAGAATTGGTAGGTACATTTATTTTAATTTCAGATCTTGGATTTTGCGAATTCCCCTTTTCGTCGTTTTCAGTTTTAAATTTTTCAACAAATGATGTTGACTTTGCATAAATTTGTCTAAGCATCAAACGTAGTTCTTTTCTAAATCTACTACCAAATAAGCAGTACAAAAAGAAATTTGCTGAAGAGTTTATTGTATGAATGAAAATGGCAACATTTTTGTAAATTTGTTTTATGTTCATATTCATGTATTCCATAACATCAAGTACAAGCCACGGTAAAGAACAAATGAAGTAAACGAGAACAACAGCTATTAAAGTTATTGTGAAAGAATTCTCCCGCTTCATTTTTGAACTTAATTTTTTATATGTTTTATTAATTTTAATTATCTGTGCAGTAAATAAACAAAATTTAAATAAAATTACTAATTTTTAATATAAAATAAGAATCATATATCCTTAAATTAAAATTTATATATTTATATAACTTACTTCAATGCACATGAAATAATTTAGCACTGCTAAAATTATATACGGAAATATATTCAAGAAGAATAAATGCAACCAAAAAATATAAATGCTTCGATAATTAGAGTCTTTGCGCAATTCTGTTTTTTGATAATACTTGTATTTAATTATATTTCCAGTTGCACCAAATTCTGGAATTCTCTCATATTCAAACCATCTTGGCATGTTATAAAGTATTGAGAAAGTTACAAGTAATATTGGAAAATAAATTGTGCGGCGACGACACCATATAGGTTCCGTGTATTGAGAGGGCCATTTTACTGTAATGAAACGATCCACGGCAATCCCAATAGTTAGATACACTGATATTGTATTTGCTATAATGAACATTCATTTAAAAATGTAAAATTACTGATCAGTATCAGTACTAATGAATGATTCATTACATCCATTAGTAATGAAAATGGCTAAAGCTAAAAGCTAAGATAACATTAAAAACTATTTAATTTTAATGTAGGTTCAATTTACCGATTTGATTTATGGCGTGAAATTCTGGATGAATAAATGGCAAACATATGTTATTGTAATTTTCAGCAATTTTGAAATACGAAAATAAAGAAGAAATTCCAAAACGAAAAAATCTCATTAGTAAATATATGAAGTCGGCAATGGTTAGGTATTTTGTAATTGTGCTAAATGTTGATTTCATTCCTGGTCGAAATAAAACGAAAAAACTAATGAAATTTCCAATGATTCCAATGAATGAAAGAAAAAGAATTAAAAGTCCCCAGGGTAAAAAAATCATTTCAAATGTCAATTTTTTAGCACAAGATTACAGGATTATATCACCAAAAACTTATTTTATAATTTGAACTGTCATTTTAAATTTTAAACTAATAAATCGAAATCCTCCAAATACATTAAATAAAATATTAGATGTACATAATTAAAAATTCGAGATAAATATATTAAATATACTAAACATAGAAATTATTATTTAATAGGTATAATTTGGTAATATTTTGTATATCAAATAAGGAAAATATGAACATTGATATCAAAAATACAATTTTTACACATAGACCACAAAAACCTAACTAATTTAATTTAATAAAATATTAAAAAACTATGATAAATTAAATTAAAATAATCGTTTTAATTCTCTAACCTCAAAATGTCATCAACCTCCAAGCCTGAAATTTGCTTAAATTTAATTTGATATTAATTTATTAAATCTAATGTTGAACGGTGAATAGTTGCATGTAAACTGATGGCATTCCTTTTCTATTAGAGGCATCAAATGACTTCTTGGTTCGTTCAGCCTCAAAAATAATTATTACTTTTATAATTTAATAATTAATTTTAAGACAATTTACAAAATATAATTTTACCATTCAGTGCTCCCCATTTTCCCTTTAATGCTTAGAAAACACATTAATTTTTCAATACATTGATTTTTCTTCGGCATTTCTTTTGTCGTTTGGCCATTTGGATTTTCATTGGGCTTTTTCTCAAGACTTTGGCCAAAATCGTCTTGAAGTCCAAAACCTTCCACAACGTCCCCAATTTTCCCAACTTTATTTGAATCAAATAGTCCAGAAATTCCAGACTCACTCGTTAAAGGATTTCCTCCATTTCCCAATATCTTATGTTGGAAAATATCTGGAATGGCGAACGTTGTTGTATATGGAAAATACAAAAGACCCACCAGTAATATTATTGGAATCGCAATGATATTGATAAATATTATTGGGAGAATAATTGGTGCAAGAACGATGATTGGAAAAGCCAAAAATCCTATTTTAATTGCTTTTAAAAACTTTTTCGATTTTACCAACTTTGCACCAGCTATTGCCAAACATGTCAAATCTGTTAAAAAGCATGATTAACGTATTATTTAAACCCTTTTCAAATTGATTGTAATTTACACATGTAATTGTTTATTTTACCTCCTTGTGAAAATGGATCTTGATAAATGTGGTAAATTCCACTTGACATTGGATCAAGTGTTTCTTGGGGCAAATAATAATCATAGCCACCAGTGTTTCCTTTGGGCAATCGCTCTTTCAGATTTCCATTAATATTCAAAATCCCGTCTTCTTTCGCATTTGTATTAAGTTTTTCTTTAAAATTTGGCATTTCTGAGAAATATCCCGGAGCGTAATGCGGAATAGAAGAGAAATAATCGTATTTTTCCCCAGAAATGAATTTTATGAAAGAAAAGAAATTAAAAAAGAATATAATTTTTAACTTCTTCATTATGAAATTACAAGGAGATAATTATTAATTTATATTTCAAATTTCAATAATCAATACTGATTTAATAACCAAATGACAGTTTTTGCTTCTCAATACCTAATATATAGACAAATGTGTAATGGTAAATTAAAGTTCCGTTGGGTCTTATCAAAAGCCCAATTTGTTCTGCATACCAAATAAACTTGGCAATTTTCTGAAGATAAATATTTATATAATTATAGTATGCATATATAAAGTGTCATATGTGTGTTAAGAATTTAATCCTCAATGTCAATTAGACATAGGTAAATTAGATGCTTGTCGTACCAAAACAGAACTTTTGACCATTTCAAATATTCAATAGAAAGGAAAAAATGCTTGGCAAATTGACACGCTCATTGATGTTCTCTTATTAAGGCATTGAATTACTGTGTTCTTTAATATTATTGAACTTATTGCTTTATACATATAAATATATTATGATTGTATTACAGTTAAAAGTTTATGTTTAGGTAATGAAATATAAAAGAATAAAAAAATTCTACAACTACGGTAAGATCCAGTTTTATGATGCATGATAAAACATTTTTAAATGATTTTCATAAGTGTTAGCAGTAATGTATCATAGATGATTTATGATCTTGGTACTTGGTATAGGCTAGGACTTCAAGTGCATTTCTCTGGTTAAACTCTTGTAGTGTTTGTTTAATTGAGCAGTATCGCTCTACAAATGTACATTAAAAATTTAAAATATTTAAAGAATATCACATCATTTTTTCTATAACTTCTATCAATTCATTAAACCTTTATTTATTGTTACTAGGTATTAAACTTATGTTTAGAAGGACCACTTCATTCACAACTACTTTATTACGTAGTTCAGAATAAATGTAAAATCACAAGAGTTTCAAAGGAGTATTAGTCAAAAGTCTTATTATTAATGTTAAACATCTTTCATTAAATCAAGTAATTTTCTATTGCTCAATGGCTCAATGTGGAAGCTTAAAAGAGATGAAAACAAAATTTAGATTTAAATCTTAAACTTTGAAACTAAAATATTCAATTATGACGATGAGTTTAATAGGAAAATTGCGTGATTCTGATTAAAGTTATTTATTGATGGGCAAATGAAAGAAGTCGATTCGGAAAGAGACGTACACTTCTGAGAAACTCTCAATTAAGACATCCTACTTATTTACTTATGCCTTGCGAATTTACATTGAACGGATGAGCTTATCGTAAAGTTAACCAAATTGACCCCGGATTAGCTAAATTGATCCTGCGTATGTTCGAGCAATGCATAGCATCACAACATCAGTCTGGACTTTTTCGCAACTATATAAAGGATGGAATGAAAAATAAATATTTAATCTACAGCTTGCAAACAAGACCAATCAAAGAAAATCAATTTATTAAAATGCAGAAATATTCAATTTTAATCTTTGTTCTTGCGTTGACATGTTCGAGTTTCGCGACCAACTTGTCAGGAGAATCCACCGAAGCTTCTGTTTCTAGTGAAGAAACTCAAACTCAAACTCCTACGTAATACATCATTAAATTTCTTTTTAAAAAATTATCATAAATTGAAAAGTTAAATGCAATTGCAATTAACAAGGGAAAAGGGAGATATATTTATAAGTCTCTCAATTATTCCTCTAGTTATTAATAAAAATATTTGTAATTTTCATATAGGGCGAATGAAACAGGATTGTGCCAAGGGAAAGGTGAAGGGCTTTGGCGCTATCATAAGAAAACGAAAGAATGCCATCAAGTTGGAGAAAAGGGTCCTTGTGGAGAAATGATGATCTTTTATGGCCATCCGAATAATGAAGAAATGGGAGAATGCGATTGTGACATCAAGCTCAGGTGTCACAGACCTCTTGTTTATTGGAAAAAAGCTAAACGGTGTTACTACATGTTTGATCAGGTAAAAATCACTAAATGAATCCAATTATAATAAATACAGATATTTTTGTATAATCTTCAAACCTGAAGCATAAAAATTACATGACAAAATTATTTTTTGTTTCAGGGTCCCTGTAATCAAGGTCACTGGCTCAATTCTAACAAAGTATTTTATAGAAGAGGATCTTCCAAACGCTTCATAGATGTAAAGTGTGAAGAGAATCCTTGTGCGAAACAAGACACGGAAGTCGAACAAAGAAAAGATGAGGACTTTTGGTTTGAACGCTTTGGACAATGTTATCAAGAAGGAACACAAGGATTTTGTAAATATCCAAATGAGCAAGTTCATTTTACTGGACTCTCCAAGCACGTGGAACCCGAATGTTCCGTGGCAAAGACCAGCTGCGAAATTCCGGACAGTGCTTACACAGCTCTTCCTTGCCTCCCGGGACAAAAATTTTCCGACTACTCCGGATGTAGAAAATACCTTACAGCTACTTACAACAAAGAGAAATTGAGTTACACAGGTAGAAAATCAGGGAAATTAAGCGCCTTTGGAAGAGAGAGCAAAAGGAAACATCGTCATCGCCCTCACCATCATCACAACCATCATCACAACCACCACCACCACTCAAGTGTTCCAATGACAACCCCAGAGAGTGATTCATTGGCTTAATTGCTTTAAATTAAAATAGAAAAATAATTATAATCAATATATCCTAAATAATAATAATATTATTAATTTAATTTACTTAATTTTTTCAATTTATTGACCTTATTTAGATTTGTTTGTAATCAATTTGCTTATTATGTATTTGCAATTGAATAAACTACAAAGTTACATGTAAAAAATGAAAAATTCATGATTCATACTTTGACATTTCATATAGTATAGATTACTTTTGGAATGATAATAATTTGATAGATACTTTATATACTTTTTAACTACTTAATTGCACTTAATATGAGAGTAAAAGATTAATGATTATCCACGTGTTGGGCGTGTTGAATGAACTCATTGAAAGACGTAACGAAAAACGCGTCATAATCATAAGATCATAACGTTGATGACTCATTTCCATAGTTTCAATTTCTACACATGCAATTTATAAAAGATCTCAAATGATGAAACCGCTTCTATCGCGAGCTCGCCTTGGCGCATTATACGCATTCGACCCTATTCCTATTCCCTTCACAATCACAACATTGGAGATTGATTGCAGTTAGTTAATAAAACTCAAGTTGTCAATTGAAAAGGATCTTGTAAGCTTGAGATTTAATAAACTAACCATTCATAATCTTTTGCCCATTAATATTTATAAATGGATCAACCTGTTTACAATCCAGTGAGTGGGATTAACTTTTAAAATGTTTAACCAAATTCTTTAATTTCTGGATTCATTGATAATAAAATTCGCTTATTTATCAAACTAAATTGTTAATTAACGTAACTAATCCATCTTAAGAGTTATAAGTAAGTAATTGGAATTCCGATTATTAAGGTTGTTCCTTACACGGGTCCAATAACTGGGGGTTTTGGTCACGGACGACTCATTCGAATTCAAGGAAGGACAAATCCAACGACTGACAAGTAGGCCAAATGTGAATATTAATACCTAGTTATTATAACGAATTTATTAGCTCATTTGTGAATTGCGCCATAATGAGGAAAAATAACATTTAAATTATTTTTAACATAAAATAAATTCTTTGTAGATTTGCAATCAATTTACTTTGCGGGCCAAACGTTTCATATGACGACATTGCTCTTCACATCAGCTGTCGCCTTCGAGAACAAGTAATTGTAAGAAATTCCAAGAGTTTTTCATCTTGGGGTACTGAAGAGCGACAAGGGACTCACTTTCCTATTGGAGCAGCACAACATTTTGAAATTTTAATTCTCTCAGAACCTCAAGAGTTTAAAGTATGTCAAATTGTTGTCAAATAATTTTTATTCATTTTCGATTCATTTGCCTTCTATATTAGCTAATAATAATTTTAAAAATCATTAAACGAATGATAGTTTTGAAATGAAAACTAAATAGGTAATTATGATTTTATAGATAGCAATTAACGGTCAGCACTTTACTGAATTTCATCATCGAGTTGACGTAAATAAAATCAAACACATTGGGATTGAAGGCGACGTGTCAATCGGAACAATTCAATTTGAAGGAAACACCGGAAGTTCATTTGCTCCTTCAGCTCCTCCGCCCATGATGAATAATTCACCTGGTGCTCCGTATCCTCCTCCTGGTGGTAGTAGCGGAGTGCCGTATCCCCCTTCAGGACCTGGAGGTTTGCCTCCAATGGGATTTGCATCTCCGCCGCCTGTTTACCCGCCTCCTGCACAACCGTATGGAGCTCCAGGCGGACCTTATGCTCCACCAGTGTATCCACAAGGTGCTTATCCACAGGGACAAACTTATCCTCAAGGACCGTATCCATCGCAACCTCCAG
This sequence comes from Neelides sp. FZ-2019, assembly GCA_009869795.1. Lineage (NCBI taxonomy): Eukaryota > Metazoa > Arthropoda > Collembola > Neelipleona > Neelidae > Neelides > Neelides sp. FZ-2019. Next base: position 14,620 of record VJMY01001013.1, read on the forward strand.
GAGCTTATCCGCAGCAAGGATACCCGGTAATTATTTACTGCTCGTTTTGCGAAAATATTTTAAATTTAGACACCATTTCTAAATATTGAATCTATTATTGAACCTCTACTCTTGAAATTGTTAAGTTTAAATTGCTAAAAGTACAATATGTTTAAGTAGCTTTTGCTGAATATTTAAATAAAATTTTTAATTATTTTTATTGTGACTTCAGCAACAAGGTTATGGGAATTACCCGGGACAATATCACGGTGGTGGTTCTATGTATCCACAACAGCAATATCACCAGGCAATGTTGCTAGCTTTTAAATCACATATTGTTTGTCATTTAGCTTATTTTAACTATCTTATTAGCTTATAAAGTAGTTCATTTTTAGCTATTCAATACATTGTTAATGTTTACCTAGCTTTTTTATTTGTAACAGTTAAACTCGCATAACGCCCCACTCCCTTGAATGCCCCACTCTATCTTTTTCCCCATCCTTACATGTTAAAAAGAATTAAAAGGATAGAGTGGGTCATTCAAGGGAGTGGAGCGTTATGCACCTTTCACTGTTGTTGCTTTTTACAATGCTAACTATTAAAAATTGGATTTTAATTATTTTAAATCTATTTCCCATTTTTAAATTAAATGCTATTTTCCTTTGTTTTGATTGACGCTTTTCTTTAAAATCTGTAATACATCTAATAATTTAAATTAGAATTTTTAATAAATTGTCAATGTTTTTGAATTTGTCTTTAATTGTATTGTTTTTGTGATAATCAGCAAGGTGGTTATCCGGGTGGCTATCCGGGCAGCTCACCGCAACATCACAAACCCGGAATGTTGGATTCAGCTGGAAAAGCCCTTGCTGGGGGTTTAGCTGGGGTTGGCCTTGGGGCTCTTGCTGTAATTATATTTTCAATTCTACATTATCATCCACGATGAACAAAATTCAAATGAATTAAATCTAATAAATTACTATTTACAGAGCAAGATTCCTGGTATTGGTGGACATCATGGTGGGCATCATGGTGGACACTATGGTCACCAAGGACACAGCGGTGGCCATGGAAGTGGTTTGCCACTTGGTGCATTGGCAGGTTCAGCGGCGGCTCTTGGTGTTGGTGGCTACGTTGCTGTGAGAAACACAATATATTCATAATAATTTAATCTAAAAAGTTTAATTCGTTTTATACTCTTAATTAATTAACAGGTAGTTAATTAATTCTCTAAATTTGATTTTATTTGCCAAATAGAACAAAGCGATGAAAAAGGGGAAGAAGAAGAACAAATTGCTTAAATACGGAGTTCCAATTGCCGGAGTTGGCTTGGGTGGTTATGCACTGAAGAAAGGAATGAAAGGATTCGGCGGCCGTTCTTCCTCATCTTCTTCTTCATCCTCATCAGAAGAAGAATGAATTATTGAAATTACTACATTAATTTACTCATTGTTTGTGCGGTGTTTGGCTAATTAATTAACATTTTTGAAATATAATTTAGTTCACAAAATTATATCAATTTAATCATGATTTTTAACCTTAACAATGTATTAAGGATTTGTGTTTAATCCATTAGAATTACGGTTCAAAGGTATTATTTTACATTTCACGTATTTTTTAATTTAATTTTCTTGCCGGTTAGTTATGAATATGAAATGAATGTGTTCTCTATCATTTGTTTTTTAGATAATTATATCAATTCCTAGTTATTTTGTGGCTTTTAAATACTTCGTCATAAATTATAATTTATAATTTAACAAACTTAATTCTTTATTAAATAGCATAGCACAATCAAATATCTCAAGTAGGCAAACTAATGTCTAAGATATTTTTTGTTATTTTTTACACTTCAAAAATAGTTTAATAATGAGTATGAATCAAATCAAAAGAGTTTATATTAGCTTTAAAAAGGTTTTTACGGGTTTTCTCATCCTATATAACATGGAAATTTAAAGATTTAAACGATCAACTTAGGATTTCGAATTCTTTATTTCCGTTTCTAAAGAATTTTCAAAATTATAATTTCAGAATTATCATTGCTAAAGATATAAATATTTAAACAAATAATGGGAAAGTTAATATACTTTAATCGTTATAATTTTTTTTAATTAACTCATTTTGTTCCTTTATCTGTTTTAATATCTATGATATCTTTAGAAATGATATTTCTGAAATTTTAATTTTGAAAAATCTTTAGAAACGGAAATAACAAATTAGAAATTCAAAGTAGATTGTTTTAAACTAAATTCCCATATCTATTCAAAATTATCGATGAATCTTCATAATCATTAAATATTAATCTAAAACTTAACAAGTAAAATATGTACCTTGAAATATTGCAATATTGTAAAAGAGTTTCTTAAATTAATGGAATTTTTACATTTTTAGGAGAAATACAATTATAAATTATATGCGAAATAACGAAATGCGATTACCTATTTAATAATATCTCGAATTGATTAAAGGTTCATTAACAGTATCTAAACATAAAACTTTAAACAAATATCTTTTGATTGAACTCTTGAGTCATAATTGTCTATTCATTCATTAAATTTCTATAAACTGATGTCATAAATAGCATTTCATAGATTTGGCAAGCAACGTTGAACCGTAATCAATCAGTCGCGTCAATTGGTTTCAGCTTCGTCAGCTCAAAATGCTCACATAAAAGAAAAACCGTGAAGATGCCTAATGAGATTCATTATATAAGCAGGGGCGGCTTTAAGGGCAGATCAGGCAGCCGCCTGGGGCCTCAACTTTTTGAGGGCCTTTTTTGAAATTCAAATATACACTAGATATTATGGATTTCAAAATGGGGCCTTTATTTTTTGCCTAGGACCTTTGAGTTAAAATTAATTCCTAAGGCCGCCCCTGTATGTAAGCTTTTTAATTCCGCAGAAATTTTGTTTCCTTTGCATAACATAAACATATTTTTATTCATTTCATTATTCAACTTCCTGACTCCGTTTTTATATACTTCTTCGTATTATTTCATATTTATTAAATACGAGTCAAATATGAACATTAAAGTTAGCATTAAGCTTTTAACTGGTGGGCACATCGTACGTGAAGAACAAAGTCTTGGATCTTGGAAGTTTAAATTTTAAATTTCAACGAGTAGGATAGGAACAATGTATTTATGAGACTTTGACGCCGTTGCATGTTTAAAATGATTGAGTTTTATACTTGATGCAGAGTCAGCCCATTTTAATTCTTACTTTGATCCTGTCGGAGGTTCATCTTTTGAACTTTGCATATTTTATATTATTGAAATGCGAGTTATTGCAATTCTTCATTGTTCAAAAACGTTCGTAAAAGCCATTAACATAAATGGAGCTGAGAAAGATTTTTTGAACTTGATTCTTTACCTTGCTCAACCCTAACTGTAAGATGGCTGTGAAAGTGGAGAAAACGATTGAGACCTTTGAAGATATTTTGGAAAAATTGGGTATAAGATTACATTTACGATTAGTTGACTATTTTAAATTATTTATGACCATTCCGAGATTTCAAAACATTGATTCAATTGATTCTAAACATTTAAAATCGTCTTACATTGCATCTATCATTACAAAGAATATACACTATACACATAACGTATTACATTCCCAAACATTTAACTCATCAACCCAACGGAATTTCACTCATGATTGTGATTTATGCACTTAACTGTAATAGGGGGATTCGGGAAATTCCAAGTCTACGTTTTGGTTCTTATTCTCGTATTAGAAATACCTGGAGCTTTCATGGGCTTCATTGCAGTGTTCACTGGTAAAATATGATTTTCAAAAAAATTAATTTAATATAGCCTATCAATTGGTACAATTTATAAACAAAACATCTAAAATTGTTTAAATGAGTTTAGGTGCCGTGCCGAAAACATGGTTTTGCGGAAATGAGAGTGTTCCTTATGAAGAAGTTTGCGAGTGCAATTCAACCCTTTATGCGCCTCCAACTTCCATTGTTGCTGAGGTTCGGTACAATTATATTTTAAATAATTAAAATAAAATATTAAGAATGTACATTTGGCATAAAATCTTCAATGGCTTACTTATTCATTTAAATGGAATTTTTACATTAACAGTGGAATTTGGTGTGTGATTCATCGTGGGTTTCCGATTTTACCACAACGCTTCAAATGGCTGGAATGGGATTAGGTAAGTTTAAGGTTTAGTAGTTAGTTAAATAAATTAATAGATACATGTTATGTTTTTAAGTATGAAAGGCTTAAATAGGGGTACTAATATTTGAGATATGGTATTTTTAATAGGGAATTTGTTTGCTGCTCAAATATCAGACTGGTAAGTTAATAAAAAATTCTTTGAGAATTCTTTGTTCTTAAATATCATTCCTAAATGAGTGAATATCTTGATAATAGGTATGGAAGAAAGAAATCATACTTTACTTCCGTATTCATGATGTCATTGGGAAATTGCGTTTCTGCTTCAGCAATTTCTCCATACATGTACGCTGCTGGAAGATTCCTTTCTGGATTTGGGTTCTCAGGTATACCCTTTGTACATACATTTACATTATATTCTATAAAATATATTTAATATTATTAAATCATATTTTTAATATTAGATTGAATTAAATTCAAAATAAGCCAAATAAATATTTTTTTATTACTACAGTATGAGATTAATTTAATGATTGTTATCCGTTTTTTCGAATATCACTAAATATACAAGTTTAGTAAACATTGTATCACCTCACATCACAGGTTTCTTTAGTACAACCACAATTTATCCAATTGAATTTATGCCAATTAAATGGCGAACAATTCCAGCTGCTTTGAGTCCCTTTGGAATTGCTATAATAATGATGGGTCCTTTGGCTTATCTTTTTTCAAATTGGCGAAATCTCATTTGGGTCACAACGATTCCTTTCTCTCTCATTTGCATCATTTTTCCGTAAGAAAAAACACATTCTTCATATTAGTTAATTATATATTATAGTTAACTTGAAATGCAATTAGAAGTAGCCTTGATATTCAGGATTAATATACAATTTTAAATAGATTATTGCCAGAAAGCCCCAGGTTTCTCTTAAGACAAGGAAATGTGAAAGAAGCTCATAAAGTCTTCAACTCCATGGGGAAAATGAACGGAACGGAAGGAATCAGTTTGAAGACCGTTGAGTACATTGCGAGCAAAGAGACCAAAAACGAAGATGGCAAAGCCGCCAAACTCACCATTTTTCATTTAATGAAAGAAAAGACCCTGAGGAGAACCACCATTTGCCTTATGCTCATTTGGGCTTCTTGGGCAATTTGTTTCTTTGGCATTTCATTCAATGTGAAGAACTTGAAAGGAAATCCATACCTCAATATGGTTTACATGGGAATTGCGGAATCCATTGGTTACCCAGCCACACTCCTTTTTATTAACCGGTAAATTCAAATATTAACTTCTATTAAGTCTTATTTATATTAGTATATATAAGTGCATAAGTTCATATGCATTTTACTATAAGTTATGAATTAAAGTAATTATATTAAAATAATTTTTATTTGAAAATTTATAAATTTACTTAACTAAAAATAAAAATACTTTTGATTAGAATTGGACGCAGAAAAACAGTTGTTGGATTTATGAGTTTATCAGCAGGATTTTTAATTATTCTCTCCATTTTGAAATTGACGATTGATGATGATTCTTTTCCATTCTTAATTTTGTTTTTGTATCTTATGGGAAAATTTGGAACTGCTGGAGCAAGAGTTGGAAACAGACTTCTTACGGTATTTAAAAATTTTATACAATGAATTAAAAAAAAATATTAGGCTATTTAATTTAAAATTACAAAAATCTTTTATTATTTAACAGGGCGAATCTTTCCCTACTGGGGGTATTTAATTTGTTGAAATTAAACGATAATTATTTTTAATTTTGAAAAAACTTTAATTTGCAATTTTTTTTAAGTAATTGATAATTGAATTTTTTAGTTCGAATGACAGGAATTGGAGCTTGTGGATTAGCAGCTTGTTTTGCAGGGTAAAATGAACGCTCTGACCAATTGATTTTGTAATCTAGTGTAACGTGAAACTGTATTTATTTGCTAATTGCTTAATATAATTTACAGATTGCTCGCTCCTCAAATTGCGTATCTTGGATTAAGTAAGAAGTAGTATATATATAATTTGATTTTTTGACAAAATCTTTGGCATTTTTTAATAATTAGAATGGCCGTCTGCTCCATTTTTCGCCTTTGCTCTCTTGAGTGTCGTTGGTTCTCTCTTTGCTTTTTGCTTGCGAGAAACGAGCGGATTAATTCTTCAAGAAATGACTATGTCTTCCGGGCAACTTGATGTGGAAATTAAAGAAACTGATGGAGAAATTAAACGAAAAATTCCACAAATACTCATTTTTGACATTTCAGATGAGAATTTTACACGATTGTAATATTAAGATAGATAATTAAACACCTAATGCAAAACTTTACCACTAATTTCGAGTCAAGTAAAACCTAATTATATCATTTAATTGATTTAATTCTAATTTATGCATTTCATTTATTTAAATTATCAATTTTTTTAATCATTAAAACGTTGAGTTTAAAAGTTGCGTTTTTAATCTGGTATAATGTAAACCTATAGCATTTTAATGTTATAAAATAAGAAAAATAATTAAAAATGTTGAATTCTTTTAATTCCTATCTTGAATAAATTTTTTAATTACTAAACATCTCGCTTTCATAATAAGCTTACAATATGAATTTTCATAAAGTCGATTTGGCTGTTAAACTTAATGTCATAATAACAAATGTCATAAACAAATTAAATCTGAAAGTAGAAGAGACTGAACATTGATCTTTTTCACTATACTCTTTATCATGTTTAGGATAATTAGTCGTTAAATTCTTAAGGGGACCACAGAAAACTTCTTGGTCGAGCTGTTTATGCCATTTTTGAAATTCTGCCCGAGTCGCGTCGCTCCAATTCCAAGCTTGCACGATGTTTGAGTAGCGTTGCCCAGCGAGCGAAGGGGGACTCACAACAACAGGATCAGCATGAAACATTTCTCTATTTAAAAATTATAAAAGAAAATTAAATCATTAAATAATAATATAGGTATAGAAGACAAAGTAAGATTAAAACATACTGCCAGACTTCATTGATTCCAAACATTTCTAAAAGCTGATCAGGTGGATAATTGGAGCCGCACTCTTGAAAATTTGGAAACAATGGATAATAGAGTAAATGAGCAATGCACATTTCTTCCCTTGTTGACAAACCCCCAAGTGTTATTCCTCCATTCTTCCAATTTGTATCATACACGCATTCTGTTAGACATTTTATAATATAAAATATGATTATTAAGCATATAATATTCAATTTAATAAAATGATTATTTAGCAAATTATCATAAATAATATTTAATTGAATTTAGTTTTTGTAATTTTTACCAAGAGTTAAATGATCTCCAGGCAATAACTTGAGTTCTTCTTTTAACATTTTATTTTGTTGGTAATTAAAATCATAGTGTTCGTCATTGACAATCCAAGGAAGTTCTTTTTCATTTCGAAAATGACGTACTTTCATTTTTCTCCCTACATTATTAATTAAATTAATAGTATTATTACTCCTCATGTCTGATAGTTATACCTTTTCGATGAATCATCACTCCTCCTTCTATGTCAGTCTAATATTTCATTGATACTAGGACATAGTGATACATCCATTTCTTTAAGTTAGTAGATAAAACATTGCCATTTAAGTATAGACCCATTCCAAGCTTTATGTGCAACGAGATTATTAAGTGGTCACGTGACTCCAGTCTAGAATACATGGAGATTTCTTATTTTTCAAAATGCGCA
>VJMY01001014.1:0-22400 GCA_009869795.1 Neelides sp. FZ-2019
TTTTTAGATATCCTTGAAAAGGCAAGGAAATTTTGGTTGCGTATTGTGCAACTCTCGCGGACAGAGCCATTATTTATCCTATAAAAATACTCGTACTTATAAAGAGTTAGAATTATAACTTATGATTTTGAGAAAAACTTACTGCAAACTTGTATGTTTTACAAGTACACCAAAATTTCTTATCAGCATTTTTTGAATCATCTTTGATTCCAGATTGAGACTTTAAGAATAAAATGTGAAGATAACCATGTGGATGCCTCGCTGAAATATTACATTTGACCACAAAAGACTGTTTCGAAACTCGTTGGACCAAATCATGTCCCTCGCAGGCGAACATGTTGAGAACCTTTAGCAAACAAAATATTTAATTTGAATGATCCCTACGGGCTTAGTTAGAATAAAATAAGCCATGGATTATTATTGAACTTGGAAACGAGTTATCAATTACACAAAAGAAAAAATGTAGAAATAAGGCTTACTTGTTTACAATCTGATGGAATCGCTAGAGAGGCTAAGATCGAATGCTTAAGGAGAAGAGGCTCAGATTGATTAGTACAGCGTTTTGCAGACTCAATGTGAGAACAAGTTTCCTGAAATAATTATTTATTTATTTGATAATTTGGAAAAGTTTTTCTATAAAGAAGAACATTACAAATGTAAAATACTGAAGAAGTAAAAATAGGTAAATAATAAAATGTCTCACAGTTTGAACTCGATCGCATTGTTCTATATAACACTTGTACATTGAAAGACACACATCCATATTGGACGGCTTTGTCACCTTTGACAATTGCACAAAGTTTCTGTAATCTGGACCCCGATCTCGGATCCGAACTGAGAAGAGCTGTAAACAATAATTGAGGGACAAATCAATATTATTAACATCATTTTACAATTGATGAAAAAATATATTGCATTTTACTAATTATCTGAGTGAGTGATGCTAAAAATTAATTTTGCTGTTTGTTAGTTTAAGGAATGTTTTAATTTCCACATTCTTACCAAATAGAGATTGCTCTTGAAATAAAGCTTGCAGGCATCAACAGAAGGCTTTTTCTTTTCACCAACGTCTCGAAAGACTACATCACAGTCTTTGTTCTTACAAGAGTTTCCTCTAGTACCATTTATTGTCCCGCACTTTGGACATTTTCGAATCCCTCTTAATGTTGGTCTACCCAAGTCGGCCAACAGCTCCTTCACTTTGTCCGATCGCTGAGTCAAATGAAGAACTTGCAAATCCATTTTGATTGTCTTTAAATCCCCATCCTTAATTTATCTATAGGTTCGGCTTGTCAAAGATTTCTTCTTTCAAGTCTGTCTGTCATTCAAATCAAAATTTCAATAAATTAGATGTACCTATAGCTAATTCTAGTAGGGTTTGATAACACTTTGATATAAAGCGTATTTAAAAGTAATATAATGAAAAAATTAAATTATAAAACTTTTGCTTTTATACATTGCAAACATTCTATAAAATGATTATAAATTTGAAATACTTCTCTATACCTAATTTTTTAGAGATTTAACTTCCTCGCTCGCGTCACTGGCACGGATCTTACAATTAATTTAAAATGCTCTCGTCATTGTTAATTTTTAAAATGAAGGCTTGGAAGTCTTTTTTAAAGGCAAGTGAGTTTACTTATCTAGAATCTAGATAGTAATTATGTAAGATAGTAATCACAATGAGTAAGAGTATTAGCTTGATATTTGATAGTGAATACGTGATTCTAGTTAGTGATGAAAAGGTTTCAATTCCGGCTCCTAAGGATCTTTGGTTGAGTTTAGTAGCAAGGAGGTGCTGGGAGCAGGATCGACTTTTGCGAATTTACTAGGGAGAGAATGGGACTTTGGAGTGAGTGGTGAAAATTGAATTTCGTATTATTACCATTTGGATCATAGGATATAAAGTAGGCGTTTCGGAAGAAGATTGAGATTATATATTGTGTATGTATATAGGATATATTTAGCAAATTCCTTCCTACGTTTGACTTATATTCGAACCACAACATCATCACAACAGCTCAGACGTAAACAGTCTCCTGTCTAAATAGTTAGGATTCATCTTTTCAACCTTCCTTCCGTCCACATCATAAAATTTTAAATATAATTCAAACTCCCATTTTACCTATTTACTAGTCAAATAATTCTTCAATAACTAGAAAAGTTTTAGGAATTAATTAATTGTTCTAGAAAACACGCTCGATATTTACCAAGAAGTTACCAAAAATTGTCTTAGCTTAGATTTATATAAAAACATACCAAAATAATTATTTAAAAAGTAGGTACTCTAAGTACACATCGTATTAACATATATTAGCTTTAAAGACAGATTTTAATACTTTATATTTAGGTAGTCTTATTTTAACTGAATAATAATTGTATGTAAATCTAGTAAATGTTCTAAAGTTCCTATTTTTATAAATCGCTTTTCGAATTCTAATCTAACATTTAGAAATTTCATTGCTCACAGAAGACAAAAAACAATATTTATGTATGTATATAAATTAGGCAAACTGCAATTGTTTATTTTATGTCACTTGCTACATAAAGTGGTGAAGTAGAACTATAAAACTATATAGAACAAATTATCGTTTTAAATAACTAAATCCAAATCTTCCAAAGCTTTTAAAGCGAAATCAACGTAAACATTGAATCATATCCAATACTCCGTTTCGGGCCTCAGCTATTTTATTTAAACTAAACTGGTAAGTCGTTTTTTAATTAAAATTTTTAACACTAGATTGACAATTGTAGTAATGCAATTGTTGTATTAATGCAATTGTTGTATTATTGTTTACCTTCTCAATTGCATGGAATAAAAGCTAGTTATCAAGGATGATTATTTAACAAATGCTGCTTGCTTTGGTTTAGTTCTGTCAAGAAGCAGAAGGCATATATAATATACATACATAAATAGTTATTTTTACATTCATATTTACATGTACATGGTAGGTGTATTTTATTTAGAAAGCAACCAAAAATCTAATAAAAAAAAGTGTTTTAAGTAGGTATTCTTAACATTGCATTGACTAAAATGGTTAATATTTCAACCTGATGAGCAATTGAGATAACATTTCCTCGTAATACATACACAAAATATAATTATGATTGTCTAAAACATAGTTAGACTTTATTATAAATGCTGAACAAGTTCAAATAGAATGAATGTTCATTGGTGATACCTGATTTCTTTTAATTATCTTGTTCGGCATGTTCGGCATGTTGATCTAATTTGTGTTACAATCAATTAATATTGCCAAATGTAAACTGACTCGCATGTCACTCTCATGTCTCTCATGATAATTATTAAATTAATACTAAATGTTGTATGTTTAGGTATGATCATTTTGTAGAACAGAGGTATAAGGTGCAGCTAAAATAGCTTTTTTCAGTATAGTTACGCAGTTATAATTTTATGACATTTGGGTACAAAGTAGGAAACTATTGTAGATAATAGATAATTAAACCTACCGATAAGTAAACAAGGATATTAGGTTTGCGATATTAAGGTTCAAATAAAATGCCTGCACATTTATATTAATTAGGAGTCATTTTATCAAGAATTATCAATAATTTCCAACAACATATCTATATCAAGTCTTCCAGAATAAGAGCTAAATTTTTGAAATGCTTATTGCTTATGTCATTTAGAAGAAAATTATGATGAGAAATTACATAACGAAAATTCTTGGCAGAAAAATGGGTAGTAAAAATATTACCGAAAATGAATTTTTTGCTTAGACTAATATGTAATAAAGAATGAAATATGGAAGTTAGCTACCTTATATATATGATTTTCATGACTCGATGATTTCAATCGGCATTCGGTGTTATATGATCTACTGTACACACAATTCATCCTTCCTTTATTCCCCAATCTCCATACCTTATATATCGATTTCAAGATTACCTTTGATCAGACTACCAACAAGATACGTGTATTCTTACAAACTCTGAACTTTCATAAATATTTCATAAGCATACCTTTATATATTTCATCCTTTTTGGATACTTCACATTCCGATTTGGAGTCGATGGCATGAGGAAGGGTGAAACATGAAACTTGCTCCGTATGTCTCTTTAATACCTTCGGGTTTTTCTCCATAAGCGGGCTCCTTTTCCTCTCATTTCTCTCTTGTTGGCTCTCGAGTTCGGACCACCGATCGGCTTCTCCATACTTCCCTCTAATACTTATATGTACTTACTACATATCTCGGTTTCAAAAAACATTATTTGTACAGGAGATACGATTCTTGGCTGAGTAAACTGCTTCGATGGAACTTTATTCCACTGACACTAATTTCATCCTCGTTCATGAAGATAAAGTGCACAGTTTATGGGTCAACCGTAGATCCGGCACTTTCACCAACCAAGGGCTCAATGGTAAGCCATTAATTAATTAATTTCCCCTCTCATCGCTGCTTTCATTCCCTACTTTTCTATTATAATATTTAAACCCAACTCATTGCTTTTCGTTATTACGCTAATTGATCTTTTATGAAGGAATAATAAATATACAAGATGTATTTCAAAATTCATGCTCTATTAAAATTCAGATATATTGCTTACTTAGGTATATTTAATCTAAATAAATTAGCAACGCTTTAAATTTCTTATCTGCATAAGGTTTTAAATTTGTATGGTATTTCATAATAAATTGTAATGTCTATGATTGTCTTACAAACCTCATCTGTCAAAGCAAAATAAACAATTTGTTCGAAAATAAATGTTTTTCTCAAATCAACATGCTTAGATGCTTTGTTCAAGAAGATACCAATAAAAGCATTACATGAAAACTAATATATATAAATTTTTAGCAACTCAAGAGATTGCTGGCTGCGGGGCATCACGTCTTGGGAGAGTTTATGGACTTATTGGAAAAATAGCATTGAGCAATGGCAAGAATTTAGGATGACTTTAATTAGCAGTGGAAAAACATTCTTAGGCTGAAAGTTGATGAAAATGATGTTGTTTTACAGACGGGGAGCCAAGATTACTATTTATTCGCCAGAGAAGTCGAGTCGGAGACGTGCGTGGGAGTGTGATATACAAAATATGTTCAGTCCTGGTCTTGCCGCTCGAGTCAGAGGTGGAAATCAGCCTGGAGGGATTTGAGACTTCAAACGACGCTTCGTTTCTTCATCGAGTCAAAGTCTTTGGAGTTCCACCTTCGCCTTGCCATGTTTCAAAGAGGATTGAGAGGTGAGGAGAAATAGGATTTATAATTTAATTAATCTCATCACTCGCTGGCTCCTGCTTTCAAACTCCAGAATCTTCATTTGCTTAGCAGTATGTTATGTTATGTACGTATACTGCTAGGAATCATGGTAGAGTCATGGTAGAGAGAGAATACTTTCTATACAATTGGTATAGAAAGTATATACCAATTGTATAGAAAGTATTACTCTAGTCTAGTTTGAAGGTTTGTTTGAAGCGTCAAGTCAATTATGGATTACAACCTCTGAGGCTAAAAACCCAAGTTGAGGTTGACTTATTAATTAAATTAGAACACTTGTTGACGCTCAGAGGAATTTGATTATATTAAGACTGAGGAAATGATTTACTTTATTTTCCACTTTGATGGCAGTTTCTCTTAGGAAGATGACATGAAGGGAATTTTGAAGGATGTGGCTCCATGACTACCTTTGGGGGAATCGAGTCTTGAAATTGGGTTTATTTTAGGGGAAGCGAGAAAGTTGAGCGGAGGCTCCTCGAGGAGTTTCATAAGATGTTCACTGAAGCTGACTCTTTCTATTATTCAACTCACTATGACATCACAAACTCGGTCCAGCGCCAGTTTTTATACAAAGAGGCCGGTCGTGGAAGTGAAAGTCTCTGGAAACTGGCGGACAATCGTTTTTTTTGGAACCATTATATGATGTCCGATCTTATAAATGCGAAGGTAAGTATATATATAATCTTAATGCTGGTAAAAACTAGTTTATTCACTCTTTATTTTCCAACCTTTCATTTATTCAATGTGAAATGGCAAGAAAGGCGGGTCTTTTTTCTCTTTACCTAGTTACGTCGTCCCCTTTAGCATTTTAATGAAAATTTTATGCCGAAAAATTGTATGTTTTTATGATTTTATCAAATGTCATAAATAATATTGCTTTTGTACTTTCAATGTTTATTCTTTTATGCTTTGTTTTTCCTATTGTTTATTTTTAGTACCAACTCAAATCAGAACCCAATTTAATTTTTAAGGTTTAAGTTTATCTAATTTTTTTCATATATTACAATTTACAACGCATACTACGCTTATTGTTATAAGTTTTCAGGATATTTAAATAAATGCTTATATTAAAGTTACGTGTATTTTAATGGAAATGAGCTAATAATACACGTAGCAATGTTTTATATATTTTGTTGATTTCAAATTGTAATCAAATTGTGTTGACATAATTGTTGTTCTTTGTAATTTCTGGGTTTCAAATCAGATTATTATTTTGTACTCAATGGGTGACTTGAATGCTTGACAGGATTTGGAGCTGGATCGATGGATTCTCCCGATAATGCAAGGATTCATTCAGTTCGAGTCGTGCAATCTTGAGCCTTTGTTTGGCCCGAACCAATTAACAACGGTGAGAGACGAGAGAAAGATAGGGAAGACAAAGGAGGTATAATTAATTGGAATTCTCTATCTGACAGAGCGGAGCAATTGGGCTAAGTCTCATTTCCCGGAGGAGTCGCTATAGAGCCGGGACTCGTTATCTTCGCCGTGGTGTGGATGAACAAGGTCGAGTGGCCAACTACGTCGAGACCGAACAAATCCTCATCTTTAAGGGCCACCTCATATCCTTCATCCAAGTCCGTGGGTCTATTCCAGTCTATTGGAGTCAGCCGGGTTTGAAGTACCGACCGCCTCCACGCCTCGATCGAAGTATTACTCATTATCTTTTTATCTCCTTTTCTCACCAAATTCCAATTATGAATTATTAATGAGCGACAACGAGTCATATTTTAGTGACGGACCTTCCTGCCAAATGAAATCCCAAGGATATGACTAGATATATGTTTGAAAGATAGAGGATAGGAATGAACTCCTTAGTAGCCACACAAACACATTTCCCCATGTCTTGTTCCAGAAGGGACTCGCGAGAAAATTATGATCATTTTGAGCCTGTACTTTCTCTTAATAAACCAGAGCTACTTAACTTCCTTGCCTATTAAACCAAGTTATAATTGCCCAAATTTTACCTTTTTAGTTCGTTGGAACGTAGTAATGCTGCATATTCTCTTAAGTAGTGCTTGAAGAGGAACTCACGAGGAGATATAATATGCAAAAGCATTTCAATTTTTCAAAGATGAAACTTTTGAAATGAGAAGGAGAACTATAAGTTCTGCATATATAATTGTACGCAGGTGCATTTAACTATAATTTATGACTTATCAGACTCTTTGGTTTATCATGTCATCAAGCATACGTTGTTTTAGGTAAATGATAAATGCATTGTAGACAAGACAGGTACATATTTTAAGTACCATGTACGATACTTGGTATATATTTATAAGTACTTAATAAAAAGTCTTCAAAGAGCAGGATATAAAATTACTATTCTACGAATTAACAGGCAATATTAAAGTAATATTAAAGCACTTTAGTAATACACAATATAATATACTTTTATATCTTAGTATTAGTGGTAACTGGTAACAGTTAAATAGGGCAGACAAGAATTGAAGTTTACTTTTTGTGCGAAGGCGTAGGTAGAATTATCAGTTTCTCTCTTGAACAGATGAAGAGGAAACTTACATCGCCTTCCGGAAACACTTTGAAGAAGAATCATCCGTCTACGGTCCCATTACAATCATTAATCTCGTGGAGAAAGCCGGTCGTGAAAAGGTCCTTGGGGATGCCTATGTGGATAATATTCTTCATCACAATGCTCCGGAAATCTCTTATGTCTCCTTTGACTTCCACGAGAATTGGTAAAAGAATGCCCTCTTTATTCTTCTGATTTTTCACTTGGTCTTTCTTCCTTTCAGCCGAGGAATGAAGTTCGAGAACATAGGGATCTTAATCGAGAAACTCGAAACAATTCTCAGAGGAATGAACTACTGTTGGGTTGACTCCTTTGGATTAGTCCTTAAACAGAGGGGCGTTTGCCGAATCAATTGCGTTGACTGCCTCGATAGAACTAATGTCATAATGGTATATGCTCTCTTTTTATTCCCTCCGCTCGTTTTCTTTCAATCTTTCTCTCGTTTCTCGAGTAGGGATTGAAAAGTTTATTGGATACTTTTCTCTATGAAAGTTGATCTTAATGTTCGCTTTCCCACTTTCTCGAATGTAAAAACATTTTATACTTGAAAGTATGCATGTAATACATTTCATATTTAATTTTTATTATCCTTGTTATTACACTTTCGTATCAAATGATATAACATTAACATGGGGATCATCTTCATTTGAACATATTACATACGTATCTTATATCTATATTAACTTTAACCTATATGGTACACTCTAAACTTCTTTGTACAATTTATTTGAATATTTTGGGCTTAATGTTTGTGTTTTGATGTAAATGCATTGATTATTTACACTTTAATATACCTTACAATACAAACATTTTTGATTATAATGGGGCCCATTTAAATGTAATTTTAAGAATATTAGTAATGCAAAGACCATTGCATGTATGAAGTTTAATTAAGTCCTATTACCTATACTAGAATATGCAAAAGTTGCCTTCTGGTCAGACTTAAGCCATTTTATTAAATAATTTAGACTCACTTGGCTCGACACATGCTCATCTTGCAACTGAGCAAAGTCGGACTTGTAGCCCCTGAAATGACCTTACCAGAAAATCTCAAAGCTATGTTCCAGGCTTTATGGGCGAACAACGGAGATACGATCAGTATGTTTTTGGATAATAACATGTTATATATTTACAAAAATGTTTTAAGTATTATATATTATTGATACATAAGAAGCTTATGTGTCATGGTGATTAGATTAATAATAAGTCTGGCATTCAATTTGTTTTTCGTAGGCAAGCAGTACGCTGGAACAAATGCGTTAAAGGTAAAGAGGACAAAAAATATTCTTTTTCAGAGAGCAAATTGGCTATTATATTTTAGGGTGACTTTACCCGTACTGGTGAACGGAAACTTGCCGGCGTAATGAAAGATGGAATGAATTCCGCAAACAGGCAAATTACTTAAAAACATAAATATAACTTCACATTTAAAATATAAGCTTAAATATTACTATACATATAAAATATAAATATGTTAAACTATAAATAATATTATTACATACATAAAAATCCATTTACTAAATTTGTGCTACAAATACAACATTTCACTTCATGTGACCATCCATTTGAGAAATTTGTTCATTTCTCGAATTTCAGATATTATTTGAACCGGTTCAAAGACTCGAGTCGTCAAGCTGTTATTGATCTCATGCTCGGTAGTTGGAAATTCTTAATTATATTGTTTCCATACAACTAATAATGTACCTAATGTAGGTACTTATCAGATACATTCATACACACTGTATCTTATAAACTTCAGACCCTCAAATATGATATCAAAGTGGAAAATGAATTTAATTCCAATTAAAACAACTTTCAAACCCTAGCTTTTGTTTGTTCTTTTATATTAAAAAATATGATGTCTTTTACATTAAGGAAATTTTAAGTTTTTGTTTAAACTTTTTTAATTAAAAAGTTAATTCAGATGCAATTGTTTAACTTGTTGAATTTGGAATCTTGTGTTTTAAAAAGATCTTTTAGCTTTCACTCAACTTGAATTCATTGAGCCAACTCAAAATAACTTTTACATTAGTTATTCTAATTGGAGATAAAAGTCATTTTAATGTTTCGTATATATACTCCCAATTTACACACCTACACCTTTAATCCAACCCTAAGTTAATACGTATGTTTTTGTATATTTTTTAGGGGAAAAGAAGGATATAACCGAGGCAGACTTTGGAGAAGGAGAGAAAAACATGGAAAACACCGAAGAGCAAATTCGTAGCGTAATGGAACACGTTAAGAAGTGCGTCATTTCCAAAGAAGAGGCTCTTCTGGGCTCCTGGGGACTCGTCAATGCAAAGTAATAACCTCTTTTCACTCTAATGAACCTGCTACGAATACCTATGCTTAAGCGATGATTAATTAAACCATATATAATATTTAATCCAGAACGAACGAGCCGGGAGAATTTGATATTGATGTGATTTTCATTTTGACCGAAGAGCATTACTACATGACAGAGTGAGCTATTGAGTATAATTGGGATTCTGTTTTGAGGTGCGAGGATTATTGAAATGCTTTTTGATGTTTTCCAGGTACGATTGTGCTATTGATTCAATTACTAACACTGAGAAGGTGTCGTTAAAGTCCATCGAGTCGATTGAATTGGGGCATGAACTTATACAAAATTCACATCATTTATTTTCCTTCTTCAACTCTCAAGCTGGTCAAAAGACGGTTCCTTCTATCCGAATTAATTTTACTGATTTTAATGGAACTCATTTCCATCAATTTCGCTCGTCACACTATCGCTTCTTCAATAATATTGGCGTTCCCATTCAAACTTCTGATGAGCTTTGTGGTAAATTTAAAAAAAAATTATTTTAGATAAAAGAATATTATAATATAAAAATAATATTTTTAAAAAGATTTCTCTTATGATAATATATGTAGTTGTTTAAGGTCCTAGTTACATTTATGCATTTATTTTATTCAGAATCCTTGAAAGTTTTTGGAGAAACGATAATTGTAGCAGCTAATCATCAAAATAACTCTTTTAGTCTCCAAGCGGGTGGAAACCTAATTCCTAGAGAAAGCAAATCTCAAATGCCAAATATGGCTTCAAACTTTGTTCGTTATTTTGGATTTGGAAATAACGACGAAGCTTCGGGTATTCAAATAAAAATATTATATTCAATTATAATTAATTGTATACATTTTTTTAATATATCAAAACTTTTCTAAAAAAATTTTTGAAAGACTTTCTTCCAAACTTCTTGAATCAATTTTTCACTTTCATATCTCACATTTCAATTTGATCCTAAAAATACTTTTCTAACATTTTGTTTACATTGAACGTTAGGAGCTAAGAGTAATTCTTCGAAATTGAAAAAATCGGATCCAAAAGACGATCAAAAACGAATGGATAAACTCCAATCTGAGAGCACGAGTGAACAAGACCGCAAGGTAAAGCGTCCAAGTTCATAATTAATTTAAAGTACATAGTTCCAACATGGTGAGAATTGATTTGATTTCAAAAGAAATTGAAAATTCCCTTAACCATTCAATCTCTCAATTTCTATCGGTACTTTTCTTGTCAGCCTATACATATATATATGTATGTATGTACATTATTGAGAAGTTAAAATGACCTATTTTATTTACATATTGCTTGTTGCCCCCAATGGTCTTATTGTTAATACGAGTAAAGTTTTTTTTAATGACGATTATATTTGTGATATGGTATTTTCATTCCTGATTAGCAATTAAAATTAAATGTAGATTCATTAATCTGAAATTTCAACTTAATTTTATTTTCTTTATCAAGATGATGAAGAAAGAGGGAAAACGATCCTTTGAGGCCACAAACGAGTTGAGCAAATTGAAAAGAGATCTCGTGTCATCGAGAGAGAGAACCAAGTCGGTTGGGAAAGGATCCAAAGAGCTGTTTATATCATCAGCCGGAATTCTTGTCTTGCCGCTCAAAAACGAATCTTGTGAATCTCCAACGATGTCGAATCTTCTCTTTGCTCATCATCTTCTTGAATTCCGTTCTCCGACCTCCATCTCTGTTCAATTCCAAGATTCCGAGAAAGAGAAAAAAGATTGCCTGGAAGAATTGAGTCCGTCAACGGCGGACGACGACATGGAGGAAATCTCGGGAAAAGAAAAGAGTCTTCAAAATCGTCGATTTACGCTACCTGGGAATTCTCTCGGTCTTGACAACCAGGCGCAATGGCCATCAACTAGGTCAATTACTCCTGAAATTCACATCGAGGTTCCCGAGGAACCTGATGTGTCGGAAAGAGCTCGAAGCTTCCTTTTACCAGTGAACATTGGAAGATCAAGTAGTGGGTCTTCTTCTAGTCTCAACCCTGGTGCGAAAAGAATCTCACGGTCTTCTGTCGAAGTGAACAAACTCAGTAGCTCCGACTCCTCGTCGTCCCTTCTCGACTCTTTGCGAATTTCAAAGGGTAATTTCCTTGATCCTTCAAAAAAGTCTGACCGCTCCACGTCGGATATTGATATATTCGGGAGTTTGAGACTCAAAGGGTCTCATTCTGACCATGGAGGTCTGAGAGAAAATCCTTTTCAACCACCCAACCCTCCTGGATCCAAGAGAGAACTGGTCTTTGCTCCATTGGGGAAGCTTGCAAGGGGAATGCAAAACATTGGCGCTAATTATTTAGATCCAAGAAAAATTCGAGATACCTTCAAGCAACAAGGAAATAAGGAAACGTCGGAAAAGTCAAAAGATGATCCCAATGAGATTGCTTTACAGGAAAGAATCAAAAATTGTAAATCTCTCATCATTGATCTGTAATTTTTCTTCGTTCATTCCACACTCAATTAGTTTTTTTAGTACATTCTAATTATTTCACTTATCCTTATACCCAATACTAAAAAAATATTAGCCTGTCCAATTAAACAATTTATTATATTTCTGTTTCTGTATATTCCTCTTCTAACAGTTTATTCTTTATGCATTGCGTAAATGCCAATCAAAGTAACAAAATATATAAGAAAATTATCCAATTTGGATTTTCTACTTATTATATACGTTTAAACACACATCATTAGACAATTGTTTTAATTTACATATAAATATTTAAACTTTAGCCACCGAAGAACAAAATGTAAGATTGATACGTCACAATTTAATTATGATGTACCAGATTGCTCAACTAATTCGTAGAACTTTTCCATATAATCCCTAAATCTAGATATACATGTTTTGTAATTAGTTTTAAAATTGAGTCGCAATTAGAGTTAATCAATATGGATAATTACAATTGTTATTTGGTTTGACGATACGAAGAATGTTATCGAGTCAACGAAGATTATAAAGACTAATAAAACAATGTAAAATATATAGTATATAGTATACTTAATCGAATCCTACGAATTAGTTGAGTAATCTGGTACCTTTACACATGAATATACATTTTATTATTTTATACTTATATACCCAGTTAGTTGCGCTTCACGATACATTCCTAAATAGTATTAAATTTTAAACATACTCTTCGAATAAGCATTCATGAAATAGATTGAATTGAATAGTGTATTGTATACATACATAAGTACCTACATCTTTTACTTCCTAAATTTTATGCTAGTTGCTCTGGATTTGGTCATTATTGATATTTATTGTAAGAGTTGTAGATTGTAATTGGTAGCCTCCTAAAACACCCAAGTAAAATTTATGCAAATGTGTAGGTAGTAAAATTGGGTTTATTTGATTATATACTTACGATTATTTTAATGCAAAAATGTATTTTTATTTGGTGCTGTGAAAGCAGAAACCATTTTCATATTTTAAATATCGTTGAAAATATATTATTTTTTAGTGCATGATGCACGAGAAAAATTTTTAATTTGGATTTTCAATTCAAAGCTCGTGATAAATAAATCATATATGAGTACATTTCAAAAGTTTTATTCGCATTCATACAACAAAATGTGTTAATACACCCGTCGTAATTTTAATGCGAAATAACGATAAAGCACAGAATTTATAACATAATAAATAAATATACATGTGTGTTGTAAACTTGCCACCATATACCTAGTAGATTTCACATTTTATTTTGACTTACTTACATCAGCTTATCATATGGAATAGGAATAGATAATATGTATAAGATATATACAATACTCTGTATATAAATATGTAAGTAAAGGCAATGATTACCTACCGATTCAATAATAATAAAAACTTTTAAGGAATTTAATAGGTAGTCACCTAACATGTAACATCAAAAAATCTTAAATTAACAATAAGGTAGATTTGAGATCCCATGAACTAAATGATATCTTGTACATTAGTTTTTCAGCTTGATCACTAAATATTGTGTATTTAATTCTTACCTCCTGGTAAATGACATGTTAGAAAATTCACTCATCATTTCAATCATATTTTCAATGTATATTCCTAATTACTTAATTTTTACTTGCCATATAAGATTACCTATCTATAATAGATAATATGTTTGGAAAGTGTCTCATCTCGACAATCCTTTACGCACCATATAATCTTTATCAATAGGCATTTTAATAAAAAGTAAGTTGCCGAATCCGAAATTAAAATTATTCAACCCATTTAAAGCATATTTTATTTCTTGATTACCTACATTAAGGCTTCAACTTGTTCGTTTAGCGAATGCTATTCTTAACAATTTGTTTAGTTTTAATTAAAATGTTACCTACTCTTTTTTGCATAATGTCCTCATTAATTAGCTTATTAAAGTTTTTAAAGGTAGGTGCATTTATGTGTTAATATTCTACAGTGTCAAGCATACACATGTAAGTACCTATACCTACTTTGCAGTACTTGTTTGTATATCGGTTAACAACGGTGGCTACAACTACGAGAATGTAATTTTTCATGTAATCTGTTTATCTAGTAATTGCATGTCTAACTAAATAAACATTTACTTTTTATTTTATTACCCAATATACATACCTACTATAATGCAGTTAAATTTGTTAGTATTTAAATCTCTAACGATCAAACATAGTCATAGTATTCAATAACTGTAATTTAAATAATTATGCTATTTGTAATTTAGGATTTTTAAATTTTTATGTAAGGATAAAGAATTTGCGAACTTGTTGGAAAGCTACAGATTCACTATTAATATCAATAGACATTCATCAAAGGGTGCTACGAAAATCCGCATAGGATTTTGTTCAGCACTCCATCATTTATGGCTGACACCGAATGTAATGAATTAAACCTTTCGCAAATTTTTCCGTTTTTCCATTTTCAGCCATTGTGGGGCATCTGAGACCTTCTTCACAGATGCAATTCCGGTTGACTAAAAAGGTCTTTGGCGTTGAACTCACGGTCTTGCAGTATTCTCCTGTTTGCATGTTGCATCTGTGATGCTATAAAACATTCAATCACTGCATACATAATTTTAATATTCTCTCTATATATATATTAGATGAATTATTGACATACTTTATTTCAGTATCAATTCTTAAAAAAAACTTCACGTAGGGCAATATTTTATAAGAGCTTCTTATATTGTAGTTATTTGGCATATTCTTAGAAAAGAAAAAGAAAATTTATAACTTCATCCTAAATTCGCATGCAAGATAAAATCTTTGTACACCAGAATTGCATTAATAAAATCATTTGTTCTTCTTATATGTCACCATTGTAGCTTTTGGTTTGACGCATGTTTGCATTTATAGTATAAAGCAGAAAGTAAAATACTTATATTTTAAATCTATAAACACACCCCCACAAATACGAATTAAAGGATAATTTTTCAATTTGAAAAGATTAATGCCAATCTGTTAAGTTGTTCAGTAATGCTAGTAGTGTAAAGTTCGCATTCTGTTATTCCTCTTTAATATTATAATTCGCCTAGAATAAAGTTCACAATCCACATCATCAATTATGATGCTTATGAAATGGATCTTCCTATTCAATTCCGAATTCGAGGCTTATGGGATCACAAATATTTTGGATCATCTTTCATCTGAATATTTCGAATCATATTATGCCTTGCTCCGTTAATTTATATTTGCGAGGGTGTGTGCTTATATGTATAAATGAATATTAAATCATATACCGTATATGATAGGTATAGGTATATTAGGTTAATACTCGGGCTTTTCAATGTATTAACACTTACACGAACGCAATTGTATGCGAGATCCATAGCTTCAGTAGTTTCGTCGAGGTCGATGAAGTCCTGGTTGTTCATCTCATAGTTGTGAGTCTCTGGACAATGACAGTGGATGAAGTCGCTCTTAGAAATCGTCTCCTCTGTCAATTTGGAAAATATGATGCGAGAAGTGTATGCGAGCTCGTTCATTTTGCAGGGTTTGACGGCTGGAGCTTCGCCACAAAACTAATTAAAGGGATTTCATCAACTCATCTCTCATTTCCAGACCTGCTACTAAGTTTACTACTATTGACTAAAAGACATATTTGGGTTTCCCTTTGGGAGCCACAGAAAACTTAATCCAATAAGCAATCTTATTTACTCGTCCTCACCATACGGCCAAAGGTTATCTCATGATTGAGGAAATAACCTGACATCTAATTAGCTCTAAACCCCACACCCGAAAACTCACCAGATAGCTAGGTAATACTAGTTTCAAGGTTCCATTTTTAAAGCCTTCGAGTTATCGTTGACATAAATTGCGAATTTCTGCTTAATCTAAGAGTTTAACTTTCATTTATATAAATTTAAATAATTATACATAGCATCCTTGTTTGCATTTGAATTTATTATACGATGTTTTGAATCTTCTGGGTTAGTAGTTTTGTAAACTCCAAACCTGCAACTCAATTCATATCTTCACATATGTTTTCCAATATTCCAATTATAATTTAGATTAGATTTCATAATTTCAAATTTCCTTGTCTCCTTGTAATCCGAAGTTTTAGAAAACTCTAAATTGCAACACACAGCTCCTGTTGAAAATTTCTTCCAATGACGCACACGTAAGTTTTTATCCGAATGCCCATGTTGGTTTTACAATTTAACAAAGATGTATACAAGCATAATTGTAAATGAACTAAATACTAAATAATTGTAAATGAAGATTATTAGATACATGCATACTACATACATACATTAATATAGTATGTTTTCTGTGAATGAGACATGAGTATTCATACACGAAAGGTACATTTGTTAAGTTTCAAATTGTCAGTAGGCATAATAATTTGAAATATATATATATAAAAGTAAACTAATTATTTCATTGTTAATTCAACAGGTAGTACTTATTTATGAAGATTTTACTTTGAAAACACTAATAAACATAGCATATTAAAATAATTGGAAGATGACAATAAAGCTCATCTAACACATACATGGCTGGTCACGCGTCATGAATAATTAAATGAAAATGAGTCAATTTAGATATATTTTGAGAAAGATTTACCAGTGCAATTAAACAATTCTTTAAATTTCAATCTTGCAAATATATCAGATTTCAATAGCTTTATTAATTATTGTTATTGGATTGGATTGTATAGGACTTTAAAATTATTTAATCAATTATATCTACCTATAATAGATGAGAATCAAAGATCTGAGGTTTTGAAATTGATTATGATCCTCCTACTATTGAAATCTCCTCACAATCACCACCCTCAGACGAATCATTTATTAGAATCTTGATATTTAAATCATAAATCTCAAAATGAACTACATACATATATATATAAAACAAAGTCACGCCCATAATTGTTCCCAGAAACCCCCTGGCACCAAAACCTCGGATCTTTTGATTTTCATCTACTATAATACTTAATCATAATATATATTATAACTATCCCATACCTATATGGCAAAATTTTGTTTTAAACATGTTTTATTCATACTAGTTTGTAATTTGTAAATTTCTTATCATGTACTAAATAATAATATGGTAAATTAAATATATTTTAAGTAGGAATAAATAGTTTATTGTTAGGAATTAGGCAAGCAAGTATGGATGAAAGAAAAAAGTATTTTTGTACCTTATATTGATCTGAGCCTTGAGTGATCGAGTGTCCGTCAAAAGGATCCCAACTCATTGGACAAACTTGTCCCAATTTGTGGTCACAAGCACAAATAGCCTGTTCATTAATCCCACGTGAATTTGCTTGAAGAAATCCGCATATTGAGCCCCTCCCGCAAACGGGCTCATGCTGTAAATTAACCAGGTTCAAATGATTGAGCTACATTGGAATAAAAGATACTCATAATTTTTCAAGATAAATGAAGAAATTTATAAACTTAAATATTTTCAAGGCTGCCATTTAATTGAATTAATAAGGAATTTCTTTACCGTTTAAAGACAAATGTATTAGAATTTTACATACATATTACATTTATAATTATATATATTCATTAGAATTTAGGAGTGGAAAGGAAAGAAATTTGTTTGTTCATCAAAAGAAAAGCAATGTGGAAGTTGTAAATAGGAGTAATAAAAAGGAGGATCTTTGAAAAGGATAGGCTTCTTAACCATAGGAAGTTTGAAGGAACAGAACTTCAAATCCCACTTGCCCTCTCATTGACGTTGATGGGAGAAACTTCATTCGTCTCAATGTAAGAGCCCTCGACTTCCTTTCGAACGCTGAGGATGACGAGGACGAAAAGAACGAACTTCATACGTTGTCCCATCTTTTTAACCTTGCAACTCCGAGCAATTTAATAGCTGAAACGCATTTACCACACATTCTTCAACCATCATTAACTCACTGGAGAGTCGAGATAATGACTATATATTCACGATATTCATAATGACTACATATTCATTGATGAGAGAACCTCTTTAGTCCGACTAATAAGGGAAAAACCTTAATTTAAAATGTATTTTTAAATACTGGGATTATGATCCTTCTGATTTTGCATAGTGTTACCATACAATGATACAGTAATAAAAATCATATATTTTGATATATGTACTCATATTTAACATTTTTAAATTGCTTTCAATATAAAATATTTAATTCAGACTTCCTAAAGTGCAATATGTTAATGAAAATGAGCATGGTTAGTAAATGTAACTTACAAATAATTATTTGTTTTTTATCCTTCAATATGCATAGGAATAAGACCTAAATGTATTGTTCATTCTAAAATATATATATATGATCGCTAGTTCACTGGTTTCAAAGACTTTCCGCATAAAATGCGAGAAAAGTTTTCCAAAGAATAGATAAGATAAATCCCAAATTTTTTTATCCTAATTTGAAGCTAAGTGCTTACATATAGACCCAATATTTGAATAATAAATGCTTTTTTATTTAGAGAGCTCGTTATAAGTAATTAGGTTTGGAGAGAGTCCAAGACATTACCCAACTTTCTCCCGTATGCTAAACCAGAGCTTAAATTCCTTCGTTAACTTTTTCTTTAAGCTCTTTTTTCTTTCATAGAATGAACAATTTGTTTAGATTAAAAGTTAATTTAAGTGCCTATTTATTAGAATTATTAAACTTGGATTGTGCCGCAGTCTTAAAATTACATATACATATTTATATTTAATTTTGCATTAAGCTGTCTGTTATAGTTATACAGTTATACATTTAAGTTATGCTTGAACGAGGATTATTCTGTAGAGAAAGCATTATATGCAACGTCTTTTCACCAACAAGTTAATATTTTAATATTTAATATAAAAAATGTTTTCTTTTACTTTTATCATATAAATTGATTCACTTTGTTTTATTACAAGGATTCCAATGCTATAAAGACTTTGAAATAAAAACATTACATGCTAAGCCAGAGCGTTAAAAGCTCCCTTTTAATCAACATGAAAAATGAGATAAATTCAAATAATTTTATGCATTTTAAGGAAGCTTTAATGTCCATATTCATACCATTTAAAATAAAGGGACTGAGCTTGTGGAAATGGTAAGTGTAAGTGCATTTAACTTGAGTTATTGGGGGCATTCAGATGAGGAAGTGAAATAGTCTCAAAATATGTAGATTTGAAGAATACGAGTTTCGACCATATTTTCCACTCAAATGCATACGTATACATAGGCTCTGGAAGTGTGGAGTTGAATACGCGGATTAAATTCGTGCGTGGGGGTAATGTGGAAAAGAGACAAGTAAGATATGGTTATGGAAATGACCAAAGAGGAGTGAGCACACTTACGTAGACGGGGAACGATGGCTTCGATGACCTCCGAGAGAGAAAGAAGAGGAGGAAGGCAGAGGAGTTGAGAGCTGCGGGTCGTCTTCGTCCTCGTCTCCCTTCATGGGGGCTTATAAAGGTATGGCGGGACTTGCGCTGCCTACCTCTGCCACATTTTACAGAGATCCTCAAAGATTCGCCTCATCTCCTACGTCAATTCTTGAGTGACCATCTTTGTCTTTGCCTCATGGAGAAACCAGGAAGCAGAGAAACAAATTACGCATTTCACTTTATAGGGATTCTGTAAAAGATACATACATATTGTTATACTAAAAAGACAATCACACGTGTAATAGAAAAAAGTCCAAATTTTGATGAATAGTATGCATAAATCGATAAATTTGAAATACTTTTTTGCTCTTTTTTTATAAATAAAGCACCAGTTTATAATTAGTTTTGAATGAAAGACAATTAATTTGGGTGCCTTATAATCAATGTTTTGATCAACATATGTAACTTTTGAAATAAAATAATATTAAGTGAATATTTTTTAAATGAACTTTGATTTTAACTTAATAGTTTCAAAAATGAATATTTAAATATTATAATTTAATTAAGTAATGATAATTTAAATGTATAAATCTTAATTAGGCATAAAATAGACTTACTTTATTAATTTTTTTGTATTAAATTAAAGATAATGGAATTTAATAAATTTATTGATAATTTATCGGTTAACCGATAAATCGAATTTTCATTTATCGTTTCGCCAAGCCATAGCATGAGTGGATTTTTTCTAAAATTGCTTGAACTTTTTGGTGTGTTTATTAAAAGTAGTGTGAACATTTGGACCAACTTTAGATGCACCATAAAATTTTTAACTACAAAAGTTATTATTTAAATGAACAATATTTAACAATGCGAACTTCGCTCATCGTCAGTTATCACCAATAGAAAAAGTTAAGGAGATTTTTGAATTGAGATCATTAAAACATTCATAAAGGAAAGTTTTTTTGAAAAAGTTTTTATAGATTATTTAATACTAAAAAATCAAACTTTGAAATTATATAAGCTTAAGCATACTCACGAAAAATGTTACAATCTTACAATAGAAATCCAACATTATATTGCATTATGTATGCTTGCTTATTGAAGTTGTTAATAACAATAATCCTCTTTTCCCCTGTAGTTCCTTTTAAAGGATATAAATAGTTTATTTTAACCCTTATTGAAACAAACTTTTTTGAATAAAAAATAGCTTTGCACGCAACGACACGTATTTCTTTGTTGGAAATTGTATAAGTGTGTGATTCAACGAAGGGTGAACATCAGTTGGAGAAATTTTGAAAAAAACTTTCAATAAAAGAATAAATTAGCAAGCAAACGATGTAAAACGTTACTAAACTTTATAATATCCATATATATATAAAGTAGCTGAATTATCTAAATAAAGGAATATAAGAAATAATGCTCTGAAGTGTTTATTAATTAGGTATACATCTATATATAATATTATTTAAACTTAGCACATTAGATTTCAAAGTGTCTAAAAAGAGAGTTAAAATTGTAAGTTCAAACGAATCCCTCAAATCTTTTACAGAAAATACTTTCAAACAGTTTTCGGAATTTCAAAACAAGAAGGAATGTTCAGGACAGAATTAAATATTTCAAAGATATGCTTAACCGTTCGAAATCTCAACTTTCACATAGAATTAGAAAGGTCTTGATTGATCGTGGCAGGGGAATGGAAAACAAAAACTTCAGCCGTCATCAGCATAAATTGCAATTTAAAATACTAAATATAAAATTAATTTGAGTAATTTGACGCTCATCATTATAGAAGATTAATTAAATTGTAAAACGCAATATCTTTTGAACCGACAATTAATTTATGTAGCAAGCTTATTAAATGACATTCAGATATCATTTTAACTAAATATTTATATAGGCATTGTACATATATTAACGGAGTCAGTCAATGTATGAAATGAAATCATAAAGTTTTCTGAGAATGATAAAAGAATATGATTGTGGGTGTTCTATAATTAAATCACATGATCCGGTTTCAGTTTACTTTTAATGTGAAATGCTAAAACCCAAGTGTCTTTTTGTGGTTTTCTCAAGTAACTAAATAAAGATTTGTGGGAGCTTCAGTTTCATGAGCCATGGAAGAATTTTCTCATTAAATCTTCTATAAGTAACTTCTCTAGGAACACAATGTACGTAGGCTATATGCACCACTAATACTAAAGCCATATGAAATTTAATTTCCTTACCTTTGATGTTAAAGGACATCACGGGAAAAAGATAGGGTCTGGCCACAGCAACTGCTATATGCAGATGGTATATGTATAGGGTTGCCGCGAAATATGTCCCATACTTTGCGAATTTTTAACTCTCAAAATAAAATACTTAGAATATTCTAGTTAATTTTCTCTTAAAGAGGGATACTAAGAATAGGGTTTCTAAAAAGTTCAGGTTGATAGGTTAAAATTAAAGCTCTTATTATTTACATTTAAAGAGAAAATTTTGATGCACAGAGAAGCATAGGCCTAAAAATCAACATGCAACGTACTAAAAATAATACTG
>VJMY01001015.1:0-22390 GCA_009869795.1 Neelides sp. FZ-2019
ATATATCAACTTATGTTATTAATGTAATTTTCGTTTTAATACACTATAAATATATAGTTTGACTTCGTATTTCACTATATCTCACCTCAAATAGGATTTGCATTTTCACATCTTTTCCGAGACAAAGACCGACTCGAGTCAAAAGGTAAACTAGCTTCAATATCCTGAATTATAAAATGTATTCAATCAATATATGATTTCTTATCCATTTCAATTTGAGACTCAGTAATAAATTTAGAGATATATTATTATTCACTATACTGTGTTATTCATAATATAGATAATGGAGAATGTTCATTTTACGGTATTAGTAATTATTTCACGGTATTAATAATTATTTCAATCATTAGTCAAGGGCAGAATTATTATGCCCCTAACCATGTGCAGCTTGGATAATACCAGCTTGAGCTTGAGACTGGTTTCGGTTAGGATATTGCTGATAATTGGGGCTGGCAGGGTTGGAACGTCAATAACTAGCAATGTGGTTTAACTTTGACAAAAGTTACATATGGGCTTATCTTCAGGGGCTTCATGGCTTTTATTTGCGGCTTGATAAATCAGTTCAATAAATGAATTAAATTTCAAATTAATTAATTAACAATCAATTAATAATCAATTGTCATTATATTACTTTCAACTCGCATTTGCTTTTACTGTGTTATGAAGTATCTCTATATCTAATTATTATTTTTAAAATATTTTCTATTTAAGATTTTAAATAATATTTTAGATGGAACCGGCTTGGCCAATCCACACATTGCCATGGAAAATGTTGAAGAAATACCAAACATAATGAAAAGGACTATCCGAAATCAAAGAAAAAAGCACTAAAATGTCTGTTACGGCCAAGAAAGCTTGCTCATTTGGTAATTCCAAGAAATTTTCAATATATTTTCATTATATCTTAACCACGAAGAAAAATTATTGCTTTACGACAGTAACAGAAGTGAAATATTATTTTTGCAACGAAAATAAATTTAGACGCTCTACGCAATAGCTATGTGTGATTTGTTAAAGTAACATTCAAATTCGCACCAAAACCATTTTACCAACTTTATATAATGCATTCCATGAAGTTCAAAGTTGTGATTCTTTGTATTTATATACTCATTCCCATTGACCAATAAAAAGTAGAAAACATATGAAGTTTTTACCCAAATTAAAATTCTTAAACCAAATATCAAGAAGAAGTGGCTCTTATCGAATAAATATTTATTTTTCATAATTCTTTTGTAATATTTAGCATAAATATTTGATAAAAAGATTACTACATAAGGTAATTGCATATAGACAAGGTTTTATTGAAATATTAAGTTAGAAAATCCATTTAATTAGATAGTTATAAATGCATGTAATTATCTCAAATATAAATTATCCATATATGCCAAAATGTGAAATGCAAGAATCCATGAGAAACTCAATAATTTCTGAGTTTTTAACCGAGATTTGCACTAAAATAAAACATTTCTTTTATATACAAAAGCTGATTTGCTAAAATATCCCTGGTAATTTGCAACATTATTGTAAATGATGTTTAAAGAATGAAATTAGTGTAATCTATTTCTTAATTTTTCTTTTTATTTAATTGTTAACCATGAAAAAATAAGAAAAATGAATAATAGTTTAGTGAATTAATATTTTATTTCATTAGTTTTCTGATTCTGAATCACTGTCATTTTCATTCTCGCTTTCTGTAAACACGCCACTGTTTTCTTATTGACATTTTGATAATATAATTTAATTATTTTAATACTTAGGCTAGCTATGGGTGATCAGAAGCGTCTCAATATTATCGGGCAGGGGATAATAATTGGTTCAATATGGTATATTATTTTCGTTAAGGATTCTCTGTGAAATGATATTAAATGTATTATCTCTGATAAATTGAACTTAAGAGCATGCTTGCAAGTACACAATTATGTCAATATTTTATTACGAATTGACCTAATAATAATCATCAATGACGACAATGATCAAAGCATTTGACTAACATTTAACTACATTTTGTGGATTTAACCGGAAATAACGAGCTATACTTCTTTTTATAAATATGGGGAATTGTATAGCAGTATATATAGTTAAATGTGTGTGAACATCTTCCAAGAAATGAATCATTCGTCAGAATATTATCATTTATTGCCAATTTTTCGAATTATCAATTAGTTTATAAACATTTGCTAGTCTAAACTGGAATTAATCAAAATTATTAGAATACATATAATATTCAATCGTAAATATACCAATTTAGTCGAATTATTACAAATGTACTTTCTAATCGGACATGCATATTATTTTATATACGCAAATACAAGAGTTATTTATTTGTAAATTTATGCATGGGTTGATCACAATCTAATGGAACGAGAAATACACTGGACATATAGTGTAAAGTTATATTTTTTAGAACGCACTTTATTTAGCGTAGTAATTAGTACCAATAGGCTCTCTTATGACAATTAAAGTTTTAATAAAATAAGTTTAATGACACGATGAGAAAATAATAAAAATTAACTTTTACTTTACATTGTGATTGAACTACAAATGATATAATTGCAATTGATTAAATTTTTTAAGTGAATGCAAATATAAATATCCAATTTATTATAGTTTCAAGTTTAACGGGAAATTATATATTATTTATAAGAATTAAACAAAAAGCAAATGACATAAGTAGAACATTAACTATCCAATGAACCTTTGATATTAATTTTAGTAAAATAGGCTTTTAACATATATTTTTCAAAACACATAAACATTTAAAATAGAAAGAATGATAAATAGAATAAAGATCAAATTATAAATAAATCGGTTGCATAAAAATGAAACTTGAACTTAATCTAACATTACTAAGTAATTAAATAACCAATTAAAAAGTTGGGAATACGCATTCGTGTATAAATGTACAATAAAAGAAGATGAAAGAGCACTCAATTTTTTCCACGTTTTGTATTCCTTCCCAGCAAACGCTCTCTCGTTCACTAATTCATAATATCGCATAACATGTTACAAGGCTCCCATTTTCTTTTATTGATGAGTTTATTACGGAGAGTGGTTTTGGTTTCTGGTTGTAAGGATCGGATGTGGCGAGCGAGGGTTCGAAGTATCTTCTCTGATTAGATTGCGCAATACACCCAAGTGACAAATAGCCTCTATGGCCTATTTCGTAAGATATTAGATATTTTCTTGCGAGTCTTCGTCTTGTGCTAATGGCCGAGGAGCGGAGGAGGAAGATATAACGTCTATATGACTATTTAAAAGAGTTGCGAGTCCGAGAGATAATCTCTCAACCTTTCACCTCTCCTTCACCTGGATGGATGGACGAA
Source organism: Neelides sp. FZ-2019 (assembly GCA_009869795.1). NCBI lineage: Eukaryota > Metazoa > Arthropoda > Collembola > Neelipleona > Neelidae > Neelides > Neelides sp. FZ-2019. The sequence goes on from VJMY01001015.1 coordinate 3,324, forward strand.
GATGAAGGGGCGGCTCAGGCGAAGCAGACGCAATCGTCGAGACAGCAGCAATGGGTTCGGAGAGCCGCCATTTCCGAGAACCATGCCTTGAGAGCAGCTGACAACTCCACTTTCTCCTCGTCTTCTGCGAGGAGATGAATGGGGGCGTCGATGATCTCAGCCACGAGGTTCTCCTCTTGAGGAGGAAATGGATGAGTTCGGTGGGAACTTTGGGTGCATTCTTCGTTACGCCTCAGCGAGCCCATTTCCTGCACTGCTCCGACGATCTTCGACTTCTTCTCGTCTCCCATTATTAAGCTCTCGTTGTCTAGATTCCTCAGGTTGCCTTCGTTGGGCAAGTGTTGAGCATTGGCATCGAGGGGTTGAAGGTACTTGGCTGGATTCACCGTCGTGGGACCAAGGTTGAACACCGGCATTTGATTCCCATTGCCACTCGTTGAAGCGACGTATTCCAAGCGGTAGGGCAAATTGAGCGGAACGGATTTGAGGAGTTGTGTTTGAACTTGAAGGGCGTCCCAGTCCAACCACGCGGTTTCAAACCTGAGTTTACTTCGTTCTTCCATCTCGTTGGAACTTTGACGATCCTCAGCAAGCCTGTTGTACAAATTAATTGTTATTATAACCAAGTAATCATTTTGCTTGAATATTCATGCTATAAAATTATGAGTAAGTTGAGCCAAAAAATTAGCCTAATAATGCCATTCCTATTCAAATGATTCAACTGGTTTATTATATGCATCAATCCTAAGTATATTTTTCTACATTGATGGAAATTTCCTCACATTTGACATTTAAAGAGCCAATAAATTTTATTTTCGTTACATCTTCAACAATTCAATAAATATGAATGATGTTTCTCTTTACTCATCTTAAATATTGTTATAAAAATTATATTTTTATATAACTTGAAGTTCTTACTTGAGTGTTTAAAAAATATCTTTGAATCTTATTACTTAATTATATATTCAGTCTTAAATGCAAAGGCCTAGAAGAAATGAGGATTCATCTCGCGTGATCTGTGTGCGAATGCGAATTTAGCTTATTTACGCATTTGAGCAATATTTCGAATCAAATTATTATTACTCACAGTAATAAGTAATATATGTAAATTAGTTCGCCACAAAAAATAATTTACAACTAGTATTTATATGTCATGCCTCTTAAGCATAGTATTAAATAGATTAAAAGTAAATCCACAGTAAAATGTATTGATCTAAGGACTTATTCATTATTAGAAGATCCTTGAAATTTCATCAATTTCTTCATTTGGTCTAAGTTCATTCTAAAAATAAATATTTTAAAGCGCAGAGTAGGAAATACGGCATTCAATTGATGCCAATGAATGAAATGAATCATTCATTCATTGCATGAATGTTACATAATTAGTAGGTATACATAATAATACATAATAAAATATTAAATTGTGATCAAATTAAACTCACTGAAAAGAATTGAAATAATAAAAAGGAAAAATGCTCAATAATTACCTCATTATCCAAGTAACAACAGTGAAAGTTGCGGCGTTGGTGGGAAAAGCTCTTATTGCAGCCGATGAAAGTCCTCGAGTGAAAGGTTTGAGACCTTCAGTTGCATAGGTTTTTCTGATACAGTCCAAAGCCCCTGTATACTTTCCAGTCGTATCAGATTGGAATCTCGTTTTGGCCACGTCCATGGGGAAGCAAATGACCCAAGACGCCACCCCAGCCATTCCTCCAGCCAACATCATCCCTCCGGTCGTCACTTCCCGTCCACCTTATAAATTACTCAGTTAGTCAAGGAAGGAGAACTCGTCCAATTTGGTTACTTTTCGAGGTGAGGGCTTCGTAGGTGGCAAAGTAAGTTCCGAAAGCCGGAACTTCCCTGCCTAATGTGATGAGCCATCCCTTGAAGATCCCGCGTCTGAGGCCGCCTTCCTTTTGGTAGATGCCCTTGAGGACGCTCCAGGAACTCTGCGGTTTTCCGGACTCGTTGATCTGCATCCGGGTTTTGACGAGCTCCATGGGCGAGGTGATGACGGATTGCACGGCCCCAGAAACCGACCCGGCCGCAAAATGAGCCCAGAGACGGTCGTTTCCAGGTTGGCCGTGAACGAGCGGGCGGAGGAGGCCATAGACACCGAATATCATCGCATTGACAGCCGCGACCCCCAAGAGTGGACTTGTTATTCCTTTGTAGAGCCCAGCAATCTACCCGAGCCATGTCGGGATTCCCCAGAAGGAAATTTCACTTTGCGAACAACCACATCATCAATTACTCAATAAGTGAGCAATTTCTAGAAAACATTGAATCCACTTTCTCCACATACCGATTCCTGCCTTGCTATCTCAGAAAGGCAATGGAATGTCCCACGGTATTTTAAGTTATCCCCACTTTGCATCTGGATCCGGACCTAAAGGGTATCAAAGATTTATTTAGAAATTATTCATATCCATTTTTAATCTTCTTTTCTACGCGTCATTTACTCGAGTGCTATAAGTTAAGGATAAAATATATGGCTGCTTTGTCTAAATATGATATTTATGAGCTTATTTTTCATTCGAATACCAAGAATTTGCTTTTTATCTAGTTGTATGGGGTACATTATGCGATCTAATGTTTATATAACACATGTAACTTTAAATCTTGGATTAAGTAAAAAACGTTAAATGTTGTTAAAATATATGATTTATCAATAATCACATTAAAGATTTTGCAATAGGAGGATGAACTCTTCGCTTTATGTAACGATTACTCAAGAATAACTGATAATTAATAATTAAAAGAGATATTTTGTTTAATTATATATATATTTGTACATATTTTTTCAAAATTTACTTGAGCAATCAATAACATCCTTATTTTATTTGTCCTAAAATAAGTAATAAAGATAATAACGACTTCTTTGTAACATTACATAAAATTATTTGATCTTCTATAAAGTTTTATTCATTAAAATTATCTCTTCAAGTTCTTACTTTATCAATTTAAATCTTGTAATATCATTCTTTTTTCAATCGTTATTATTCTTTAGATGCTGACGAACATTTAACTTTAATACTCTAATGTTCTAAATATTCTTTAAAAAATATTAACATAATTTCAGTTTATTATTAGAAGATTAGAACATTGAGCTATTAAAAATTACTCGATATTTTTTGCAATTAAACACTTTAATCTAACTTTATTTATTCATTGGTACTTATTGGGAACTTACATCAACTATATTCAAAGATATCCGAAGGACAAATAGGAAATGCAATAAATGACTTGAAAATCCATTACTAAAACAGCTAAATGCATATATTATACTCATATTTATAAGTTATTTGACCAAGAGTTTCGTCAATATGAACTAAATGTATGAACAAAATACCTTTAAAAAATTTTATAGCGAAATATGCTTAATTTTAGATATACTTGTTGTGGCTTATTGCTTATTGATAAAAATATTTTAAAAAATCGCACGTACCTTAACAGTGTCCAAAGGATGTCCGACAATGACACCAGTCAACCCTTAGAAATTATTTCACAATTCGTTTAAATCAATAAAATTCGCACAAAACTAATATAGCTAAAATGGTTTTATTTCAATTAAAATCAAATTAGAGCAAACATAAAATGAGCTAAATAATATAATAAAGTCTAAATTAACTCACCCCCAACACATCCAGCAAAGAAATCAAGAGCCATTTTGATAGTTGAAGAGAAACTCACGAATTTATATGAAGGAATTAATAATTGAAGAAAACACAATAACGAATTTCGAAAGGAAGTTTTAGTGCATTTACTTTATAAACGGGTTGAAAGAGGTGTTTAAACGTTTAATGTAAGCTACGATATGTTTACTCTTGATTAAACTTCAACGTATTTATAATTAAAAAAGAAACAAATACAATTAAAATAAAATTTGAACTACAAGGTGAACTAGCTAAACATGTAGAAATTCGGATACATAGAAGATGTAAATGATTGGATCCGAAAGGAGGGAAAAGATCACCTGGAAAGACGTATTGAGGGAAAGGAGTAAAATGGACACTCGTCGAGGATAATAATCCTGGGGTAATTAGTCTCTAAGTAGAAAATTAATGGAGGCATTCGGAACTCGCCCTCCACACTCATATCGTGAGTGGATTATGGAAAATTTCAGTTTGACAATAAAAAAAGTTAAATACAATAATTGAGTATTTAATGAGAGTATTTGAGTATTAACGTGCCTAAATAACTTTTGTGGGAATCAAATGATAAGAGAAATTGAAGCTGACGGAAAGAAAGTCGAGAGTTTAGAAAGAGAGGAAGAAGTGAACGAAGAGAAACTGTAAAGCGGATTAAGCGAAGACTCCAAAGACGCTCTCAAGTTGAGCTGGACAGAATTATATAGGCGGGGGTTTAAGGCTCGCTACAACTCTCCTTATTCCCTTATTAAATCTACTGTAATTGGTCTTGATGGTGGTTGACCAGGAGCTGAATGAATGATATTATTGAACGAAGATATAGAATGAGGCCACTCATAACAATATGAGACGATGACGACGGACTTTTCCAATATGTACAAATGTCAAAGGGGAATTACCATGAGCGGAATATAATAAATATAAGGATGTACCTAAAGTTCCTAAAGTGTTTAAATATGATATTATATTCTAATAGAGCAGGATCAAATCTTATGAAATACGAGAGAAAAATATTTAAAAGATAAATGATATGAACCTCCTGGTGGATAGTAAAGAAGGGGCAAAGTTCAAGTCAGTATCTCCGAATGGTCCAACTCTCAAGATCCTATTGACGTACGTGGTAGAGAGAGCCACGTAGGGACGGGAAATTGGCCTTTGATGGTCAACAGTGGACGAAGGGCGAGGAGAGAGTGATAGAGAAGGACGAGGTTTTAATATACAATGGAAAATATTTCCATCGCTTATTCATCTTCTATTCTGTTCTTACTCACAATCAGGGGATTCAGGAGTAAAAATCTTTTCCTTATCATTTCATGTAAACTCAAGATGATCCAAACTGGTCTCACGAGTTCCAACGATCGTAAATATAATTTCAAAAAAATTATTTTGATTCTCTGTTATTCGTTCTTGGGTCATTTGGCGGATCCAAAGGAAAAAAGAGAACGCGTGGCCAAGAAGACAAATACGAGGAATTATGAAGATTTTAGTCTTTTATCCTTTTATACCATTACACTTTTCTCGTCTTACCTGTTTATCTTTATGAGGCGCATATGAATTGGCAAATTTCATTTTGAGAGCCTTGCCAAGTTAAATTAAATTGAACATTCCCTTCAATAAATATGATTTTTGAAGGAAAAAGCCAATGTTCGGACATAAAGAATTTGCAAAAATCTCCCATTTAAATCAACAGAGTCTACATACCACACATTACCAGTTTGAACAAAATAAGTGTTACGTCGAATTAAATGAATAAAGACGTAAAAATAAATAGAAGATTCAGTTCAGACTGCATCATCCGCCTCTAGTTGATTTTAACATTATTAAGCCTCCGTATAGATCGAAAAATGACGATCTATATCTACGCATATAGATCGAGTATCAATCTACAATCAATATGGCGCCCGATCTATAGATATCTATAGATTTCCAATAATACATATATATTTGTATATAAACATAGTACTAATGCTTGAAGTAATTAATTTGTTGCAAATTTTGACCAATATTTATTACTGGACATTTATATGAATCATTTTTCTTATTTCTCATGTAATTTTCAATTAGTTTCGACAACACATGAAGGTTATAATTGTATTTGAGCAAAGTCAATGTTGTGTAGATATTTGTAAAAATCTATAGATCTTCCTACTCTCAATCTATACTCAATCTACGGCTAAAACTACCAGATATAATCGAAATCTATATCTACACATATAGATTTTGAGCCGATCTTATTTATAAAATATCTATATCTATACGGAGCCTTAGGTATTATTTGTATAAGAAATCACGAGAAGCATGTTCATTTATGAAATATTTATTACTATTACTATTACTTATATAATATCTTACTTCTTAACATATTAAAAATTTATTTACTATTATGTTTTAAGTCTATTGGTCTATAAGATATTAATTAGGTTTGAATAATTAAGTATAATTATACATATAATACAATTATATTCATTAAATAGAATGTAGTGACTGTATATAATATCTGCAATTTGTGTTTACTTTATGCATCATGATATCATGATATTGGAAGTTGGAATGCACAAGAAACAAAGTACGAGTTATTTTAATATAAATAGAGGTTTAAATAAAATATGATAAATATATTGTATGGTTGGAATTTAGGAATGTACACGAATGTAATAGTGGTAATGCTGTAAGTTTTCTCAACTTCTTAACGATGATTCAAAAGCTCTTGCCCTCAAATAGACAAAGAATGAACACAATTGATGCTTCAAAAATGTGCAAACTGTTCTTTTAAAGACTTATCCAAAAACTAAATCGTTCTAAAAAAAATCCATACTATCGGGTATGATGTATGTATCTCGCTTATTGCTAACTTAGTGTTCATCTTATCGTAAAAGGTCGGGTTGTCCAAGATAATTTCCAGTTTAAACTACTTTGACAATGCTAGGAAATTTTCTTTCAAGACATACCAATTACATATTAAATAGCACTTCATTGATTTTCTATTTACAATAAATGATACAAAGTAAACCATAAAAAGTCAAGTACAGCTGCACAAATTTAGAATTAAACAAATAAAGCATTTACTTTTAAGGACTCGGAGTCAATAAGAAAGACCCATTATGGATAAATATAGTTCAAACATTAAATGCATCGTCGTAATACTCATGAAAATTCACTATTGTAATTAGTAATTAGTTCGCAGTTCTACAAGAAATTAACAATGAAATAATAGTTTGATAATTTTCAATAGAAATCAACTTCGCTTTTGTCAATGAACTTGAAGTAATTGATTTGTTGTCACTTTTAAACACCATTTTTTTGTAAGTGTCGTAATTAGCATTATTAAGGTATTGCAATAAAATATTTACAGTACTTGCTTAATGTTTAATACTGTATTATTATATTATCAATGTAATGGGCAATTAAGCAATGAGGATGATGATATAAAGTTATTTTCATGCATAATCTTATGAGGAACTGCGACTTAACCAGCAAGTTTAGCATTGAACGTTGAGTCTATCCTCTCTGCACCTCATCTCTCTGTTCTTAGTGCATTCTTTCTCTTTTGCATTGGCTGCATAGGGACGAGGAACGCGGATCTCATGAGGGCATGTAATTTGAAGATGGCGGGCCAGGTGTATCTATCCATTTGTTCACCTCACCCACCCTTTTTCGCAAGTTTGTTCGCCTTCGCCTTTGATCGCCGCTCCTTGTTCCTCACAGTCTCTCTCCCGCATCGGGTGACTTTCATGGGCTCGGACTCCCTCCACCTTAAGTCAACATGAGCTGAGCTAGGTGATCCTCATCAACGCTCGCCAAATTCAATTCCCTCCTGCCCTTCAGACATCCCAAATTCCCAGCTTGTTCCAAGCCACTCAGGACAATGGGATTCAATCTCGACACCTTGATTTATTCTTAATTTACATCTCAGATTCCTTCGATTTAAGGTACGTGTGCATCCCCAAGTGTACCATCTTATTTATTTTATATTATTTAAATCTTAATTAATAAAATATTTCGAATGGCTTTTAAATGTAATTTTTACATTGAAAGTTTGAATTTACTCTTCATATTATCAATTAAATAAAATAACACATGTGAGATGCGAGGTAGAAACTTATTTTTTTATAAATCAAGTTTATTTACATATTATTTACCATTTTACCTTGAAGCTCTTCACTTTTGTCCTTTTGTCATTTGAAATTCAAATTAATATAGAATGTTAGCATTGCCTATTTAATTTATATCTTAACTTTCATACTGATCTTACTTTTATAGCATATCACATTCTTTCTACGAAATCTACCTTTATAAACTTTATATCCTCAAGATTCCTTTATTTAATCTTATGCTATTGATTTTTGATTTTGAATCAGGCATTATAAACATGAACCTTATATCCTTTACTATAGGTTCTTATTAAATCTAAATTTTACCATAGTTTTATTTTTATTGTAAAGGATCATGGAATCTAAAAGGATTCCTAATGTTAGGAGTCTTAATAAAATGAAGATTCACATTTATTGCTTCCACGAACTAAAGAGATAACTATAAAAAGTAATCCGAATAGGATATTGATATTAAACTCAACTGATTACAGGAGTAGTCTTCTTTACCCAAACCATCAATGTTTGTTATTTTGATGTGGGTCAAAATGTAAAGCCATGTCCCTACACTAGTCATCGAAACTCTGAATTAAATGAGTGCTATCTCTACGATCTCGTATCTTATTCAATGCTCACAATGAGCCTGGCCAAGAGACTCAAACAAGAGCCTACATGATATGGCTTTGAATAATGACTCTCGTATTATCATTTGCCCACATAGAACTCGAGATTTCAATTAACAGATGTAAATAAATAACAACCTTGACTGAAAAGCTGGTCATGTCGAGGAAAACAAATTCCAATGTGAGATTTGAGCACTTTGTGTGTGCTCAGCCCACTTCATTTCACGGTTTGGCCTTTAGTAATGGAAATTTTTGTTTGGATTGTATGTATTTATTAGGAAGCTGGAGGATGCAGCGAATGGATCGTCTCCGACGTTCCCTCCGGGACTCGTTCCGAAGAAAGAGAGACTCGCCGGAGAGCAGCAAACCCCACCAGTGGCAAGCAGATGAGGAGGCCGTCAGGGCTGGCAACTGCTCATTTAATGTCAAAGTGAGTTTCTCTTCCTCTCTTTGATAGAGTTCAAGGGCTTCTTCTCCGCTCCCCATGAAAACCGAGAGGGAAAGGAGAAATGCACAATTTAATAGCTTTACTTTTATGCTCCCAATATATTATTTCCCCCGGCTGATTATTGATTTCTTCCGAGACTTTGAATTCCAAATCCCATATATAATGATCCTAAAGCCTTTATATTCTTGCTGTATTCATGTATACCTGGCTGGGTAAACAATTCCTCCCCTTATCTAAATTGAAAGTGTTGATAGTGTGCCAGTCCTTAAAGGCCAATATAAGTAGTAGGGAGTTGGGCAGCAATGAGCATGAATTGAGAAAAGCTCTCTTACATTATTCCGGACGCGAGGAGTTCGGAGAGAATAAATATTTAACGAGGAGTTGGTATGAAAAGCGAAATGTTGGAACGTATTTTAATTATGCCTTCTTTTTTTCATTTCCTCCCTCTCTAGTATCTTGGATGTGTGGAGGTGTACGAGAGCCGAGGGATGACTGTATGCGAAGAAGCGATGAAAGTCTTGCGGGTAAGAATTCCGGAGAGCGGAAATGAATATGAGTTTTTTATTCAGCAAAGAGTACAGAGACGGGCGAATGTATGGGAACAATCTAACTAAAAGTTCATACTTTTCCACACCACACCTTGCCACCCACTTGCCATTACCCTCCATCTTCATAATTGTCTTTGTCCTCCAAAATCATTCTGATGTTGAAGGTTTAAGAGTAATTATGGAAAAACGCTCACTTCCTTCCCTTTAAATCTCATTGTTTTTATTGCAAAGGAAAATGCCCTGGAGTTCTATTTTGTACTTACTGAATACAGAGACCAGCTTAATTTGAAAGCTTTTTACTTCCATAGGCATCGAGAAGGCGACCCGTCAGATCGATTTTGTATATTTCTGGCGATGGGCTTCGTGTTTGCGAAGACGATACAAAGGTTTGATAAAACACGGATTTTAATCAATGCAGGTTCAGGAAAATATATTAGTCTATGTATGAATAATAATTATTCGAATGTTGATCTAATAGCTTGCGATCTAATAAAACATCATTCATGTTTCTCATTTAGCTTTTTTTAAAAAGAATATATACTTTTACCGATTTTGTTAACTCTTCACACCTGAACATTTCTTTCTTTTAAATATTTAAACATTTGTTCAATGTTTCAAATTATGCTATTTGAATTTTCGATATAGAATCCATTCATCAAGATAGTGTAAGGATTTTTTGCTGTTCTTTACCTTGTTTAACTAAATTCGTGCGTGACGATGAATATTTTATTCATTTTAGGGGTTAATAGTCGATCAAACTATCGAAAAAGTGTCTTTCTGTGCTCCGGACAAAAACCACGAGCGCGGGTTTTCTTACATTTGTCGTGATGGAACGACAAGGAGATGGATGTGTCACGGTTTTCTCGCCGTCAAAGACTCGGTAAGCATCATTACCTCATTATCATTTTCCTTGAACGTGGAAGAATGAAATTGCATTTTAAATTGAGATTTAAAATGCCAAAAAGCTACTAAGCAATTTGAATTTACGATCAACCTGTAATACGAGACGTCAATTGAATTTAAAAATTGTTTTTTGAAGGGAGAGCGACTTAGCCATGCTGTTGGCTGTGCATTTGCAGCTTGTCTTGAACGGAAGCAGCGAAGAGAAAAAGAATGCGGCGTGAGTATGACTTTCGATCCAAAGACTTCCACGTTTACTCGATCTGGAAGTTTCCGTGTGAATTCCGTCACTGACTCCAAATCTTCTTCTTCGACGTCTCCTCCCCTTGGGATTGACAATTCCGGGGCGAACAATCGGGCTCCTGTTCACAACACACATGCTATTGAACGACCTCATGCTCCAGTCAAGATGCTGGAGCGCCAAGGGTCCTTCCGAGGATTCTCGCAGCTTGCAAATCAATCACCTTTCAAGCGGCAGCTCTCACTCAGGCTCTCCGACCTCCCGTCCAACCTCCAACGGACTCATCAAAACTCAATTGATATTTTTACCAATAACAATGTCACGATTCCACCACTCATTCCTCCAGGTGAGTTTTTTTCCTTTGTTTTTAATCTTTACCTTTCTTGCTCCCTACTTATTTTCGAATTTTATATGTGGAGCATGCGATTATGGGTTTCATTAATGTTTGAGGAAATGTTCGATTTTCAATTTTCTAAAATGTCAAGCTTGATTTGCGTCATAAGTCATGATGTGTGTGTATGTGTGTGCATCTGTGCATTAAATTGGCTTGATGTATGAGCCGCAACTTTGGGTTTGTTAATGATGTATTTTTTCCAAATAGTGAATGCAAGTCCGACTCCACCTCCTCGTACTCAACGAAATCGTTTGCATTCCTTACCAACAAATTCTCTCGCAGGTTGGTTACATTCTATGTAACTTAACAGAGTTTCAATTGGACACATTCTTTTCTATTGTGAAAGTGTAAATAATTGCTTTAACTATTTATGTGTGTGCATTTCTGTTATCTTTCCGTTAAAAACTCATGTGCTTTCTTTTAACCATGTATGTATGATTGTTTTTTACAGGCCATATTACGAGCACTATTCCAGAGAGTAACAGCTTGAATGGATCTGGTGATTCTGTGAATACAACCTCTGTGCTCAAGATTGAAAATAAAGATTTAGTATCTGAGCTGTGTCAACAAATGACACAGGGCCTATCTCTCCTTGTTGCGAACCATGATGACAATTTAAAGGTGATTTGAGTATATTCTTCTCTAATTGTATAATTGTGCGAGGGAAATTAGCATGTAAACGCGAAGAAAGTTTTTTAACTTTGTTGAGTGTAATGTTTAATGTGTTTGTCTGTTTTGACTATCTAGGCAAAGAACTCTTCGCAGTACTCTGGGAAATTCACAAATCCCTGGGATGATGAAATTGGGCCTAGCAAGCTATCTTCCATGAGGAATCCGCCACTTCCTGCCCTCAATACAACGAATAGCCGTGTCGGGATGGGCGGCCTGAATTTGACCAACACAGTGCCTTTGCACGCCCAGTCTCTGGTGAAGGCCACTGCGGATTGGCCCCAGAACAATTTGAACACTGGGAACATTTCCAGTAATAAGATCATGTCTTCTTCTCCGCTCTCAAGCTCTCGAATTGTCAATCAAATCTCGAGCAATATTAGCCACGAGCAAGGGCCTTTGAATCACAACCTCACTTCTGCATCCGTCAATCCACCAGTTCCAGGGAAAGGAAATGCGCCTGAGAGACCGCGACCGCCTTTGCTAGCCAGCGCCTCTGTGGCTGGGGCAGGTCCTCCGAATGGCCAAGGGCAGGCTCAAGGTCACGGAGTCATGATGAGACCGACGTACCGTGGAGCGCCTTTGAGGTCACAGTCCCTTGGAAATGACCCGTTTGATGCCGACTGGGCAGCTCCAGTGGCACGAACGGGTCAAACTCCGACGAATCCCTTTGCTAGACAGCAAACATTCCAAGTATCAATGTAGTAAGTTGCTTTAAAAGTATTGACCACGCACGTGTGTAAAAGGTGGTTGTAGTAGTGACGATCTCTGTCCCTTGGTCAAGATGGGCAGTGGCTAAACATAAGATGTCATAACATACTTTAAAGTAGAAGGGCCGTGGAGGTTCTTACTGCTATCATTGTGATTTTTAGGATTAGACTTTTATTAATTCAACGTTCTTTCGACCAGTATAAAACTACTTCACATGCATATCATAAACACGATACAAAGTTTGTTTACACACAACTATCAGGAACCCTAATTAAAATACTTCAAACTAAATTATAATGAAAAATTGCTTTAAAATATTCTCGTATATTCCTTATCAGTATTTCTCGAGTTAATTACACGCATAAATGATCTTCAATATGACTACAATCGAAGTAACCAAAATGTGTAGTAAATGAAGGTGTAGGCGATGTTGAATCCACGGAAGCTTTCAAGTCAGTTTAAGGTAACTTGGAAGGGATTCCTGTGTATTTTAATGCAAAGTAGTTGTAAGATCAAAGATTCGAGCAGTTTATCATGAGGGATACAAATTACTCAGATACAAATACATACATAAATCATGAATAGCGTCAAGCAACGGTACATTCATAAATATAAAAATATTATTTTAGGTTCAGTTAGCGATTCCAGAGCAAACTCAAATTATAATTAAATTTATAAGCTTTTCAATTCAACTCACTTTTTCTTCTAACACTATAAGAACAAAGTATAATTTTTTTATCATTTTACAATTTATAAAACAAATATTTAAAAACTACTAACACGTTAAACAATCCCAAGATTATCTTAAATTAAGATAGTTGGCAAAAAGGCCTATGAAATAAATATGTGTAATATTTAATTGTATTACATAGAGCTAGCAAAAACTAAAATATTGCTATCAAAATAAAACAAAATACTTATTACTAATAGACTCACTAGACAGGTGAATGCAAAGCATTATAGGCATAATTCCCAATTGAAATAAGGAATTAAATGATAGCAATTGGTGTATTGTGCTAGTTAATGGCACAATTGATTTGGTGTGTGAATGAAATTCCGAATCACAGAACGAAGGACTGAATTTTAGGTACATTTTTACATGTTTTCTTAATCCGATATAACCAATGTGTAATGAGTAATAAATACTTATGTAAAATGTATATCTTTGAAGTGACTCTTGTGTTTTTTAAAGGGGTACCTATTTAAATAAAACACTAACGCTCATATTTTTCTCATTAGTTGACTAAAAGGGCTAAAACTTTTTAAATGAAATAAGTATGGTTTAAATTTTTTACATTTTGACGTATTAAAACTGGAATTTTATTTGTATTTAAATACGGTGTTCATTTTTACAATGTGTCCGTGTTTGAAGTTTAACTCTATAAGACGGGTTATATTCCATGATTAATCAACCCTGATTTCGCATTTAGTAGAGATAAGTGCATAGATAATATTATTAATTGATTATGCCATCGCAAATACATCTAAAGGCCATGTGCTGCTAATAAAGCGTTCTTCAATGTAAATAGTAAAATGTTCTTCAGAATACTTAATTATTTTAAGCTAACATAGAGAATATAATGAGGACCTAATAATCATAATATTTATGAATTATGATGTTGATTTTCTTGATACAAGTACAGAAATTTTTCTGTAGAAATTAATACTTTTTTACTTAAATGACGTGTGGATTTGTGCATCTCGTTATTATGATATTTAATCGGCAATTTTCATTCCACTTTAAACTTACAATTTGTGTTTTGTAGCTTTCGACTGCAATATTTTCATCTAAAGAAAAGCTAAGTTTTAAATGCAATGCGTTTCATTTCATTTAATTTACTTAAAGATATATTATGTATCACTGTTAATAGAGTTTAAAATGTATTTATTTGTGTTGTAAAATCATGTTAATAATATATGAAATTGTTATAATTCAATTTGAATTTTACGAATCGTGTCAATGGTCAAAAGAAATTAAAGTGAATTTCAAATGTTATTTACTGAAAATCTGAAATAATTTGACTTGAAAGTGTAATTGGAGCAAAAGATAAAGTACGCGTATATAAACAAACAAGATAATTTAAACATATAATTAATCAGTAACCATCAATCAGCCGAACATTAAAATTAAAAAAAATATTAAGCAATTTATTATAAATTGTAAAATGAGAATGACAAAAGCATCCTTATGAATAATAAAGTATCGCGTGTATGTAGTTAAAGAATTTCAAAAATAAATTATTTACATTTATTTACATTTGTTTAAATATTCATAAAATTCATATATAATATAATTAACGAATAATTCTAATCGCATTTGTCTGAGCCTTTGGTTAAACAAAATGAATCAAACATTACAATTTCATCTCTCAACTGACTTTGATTTTGTCTGTTTTGATAGTCCTATACAATCCCCATTTGGGCCTCACATACGTTGTTTTATTTCTCCAAAGATCAAGTTTATTGGTTGCATAATTAAACAATTCATTACTTTCTTCTAGATCAGTTATAACAAGGGAATATTTTTCATCCGTTCCATACGTCATGTCCTCATTCACATGAACCCATGAGTCCAAGAACTTGGAAAGAATTTCTTCTTTTAAAACCGACGTTTTCCCTTTTGAATTCACATGGATCAATTGGAGTTTGTTTGGGGATCCTTTTCTTGAGGTAATTGTTATAATGGGGCTCCCTGAGTCACCGTCTAGCTGATGAATATGACTAAACCCACCGGATGGTTGGAATTTTTGATCAAGCTTGAAATTTCAAGAGAATGACACAGTCTCTTTGTTTTTCCCTTTGAGATTGCTATTGGAAGGACCGTAGACTTTGATTTCAACTCTTTGTCGATCGTAATTAGTGCATCTGTCGCTGTCTTCTTTTAAGTGAGAATGGAAAAGAAAAACAGGACGACACAAGTTCAGTTTTGTTTTTGTGTTATGTGATGACCGAAGCATTTGTGGCTGCAATCGGGAACTTCAACAGCGTTGCCTCCAAGAACGCTGTTTATTACTTTATAAGCATCTGAAGAATCACTGGCTTTTAAGTACGTTGGTTTGGAATGAACAACACTTAAAAAGGAAATCCAAATATAAAAAACATTCATTTTAATGCCAAATCACCAATTAAGTATTAGTAATCCAAACTCAAACTTTTACTGGAGCTGGAGAAATATATATACCTACTATATTTTAGAATCAATCACTCAATTAGATTTTGGTAATGTAAAATGCGGTTTGGGAAATATTTGTCTTAATTGTATTATTTTGCAAATTATAGCAAACAAGTAAACAAGCTCATTTATTTCATATTTATCATAAATGAGTAAAATTATATTCAGTTCTTCCAAGTCTCGCTCTGGGGTAAACAAACAAAATATTTAGCCAAATACTTGCAAATAATGTTGGAAAAATGCATTCGTGAACATAATGCTATTAAATTTATTTTTCGATTCATGAATTCGAGCATGAATATACCATATATAGCATTTAGCCTTGGGTGTTTATTTCGAATTCGAAGGTTCTTTATTTCGAAAAAATATCCGAGATCCTAATAGAGGTAAGTGAGTAAACGACCGTCACTTATTTAATCTCTTCTCAGCTCTCTGATGAATTATGCACTTTTTGAACCTTTTAAGAATTGAATAAAGAAATATCAATGCACTTAACTTAAACTTTCATTAAATAATGAGAGATTAAATCAAATGAAAATCGTAAGATACAACAATAATTTTTACCAGACATTAACGATAATTCATTTATTCAATCTCAAGAGACTTTAATTTTTAATAAGAATTAAATTAGACGAAGCTTAAAAGATGTTAAAATTTATAAACTTCGATAACAACCAAATTTGATATACTCTGAAGTGTAATAGTTAACATCTATAACATCAAGATAATCAACTGTATCAACTATTCAACGTCTTACTAATAACATCAATTCTCAAAAAAATTTTTAAATTTTAATAATATAAGTCTTGAAACTTTTGGCTTATACTGAAATTTAGAAAAATTGTAACGAGAACGAGTAATAAATGATATAAATGTAATAAGAAGAGCGAATAATAAATATAAAATATAAAAGTTTTAAATATTCTTCGAAAATAATGAAAAATAATGAAACCTTGTTCATCCATATAAATATCATATTAAATTATTAACATGATTGTATTCAACGACTTTATCTTTTCCCTCCTCTCTTTCTTGGTTCTTCAACATTCTCATCATTTTCCTCGCTTGCTGAATCGGCTGAAGTCTCCGTGTCGAGGTCGACCGGATCATACCGCTTGTATTTATTCCCATTCGTCCCAGATCTATCTTCAAGGTTAATCGGAGAAAGACTAGATTCCGTTTCCTCCTCTGAAGAATTTTTGAGTCGAAAAATGACACTCGAACAAGGGAGGATCTTCCGTTTCTTGGACTTTGGAGTAGACGAGTCCGAGTCAGATGAATAAGACGATGACGAGCTGGTCGTTTCGGTCGAACTTCGTGAATCCTCCGTGTCCTCTTCCTCCTTCCTCACATCTCCCCTCTGCTCATTCTTCCTTCGTTTGGCTTGCAAAGCCAATTTTCTGGACTCAGCCTTAAAATCTGATCCAGCCCTCGCGTCGGCTCTTGATGCCCTTGATGCCATATCTCTTTGCCTCAGTGCTGCTGCACTGGTTGATGGCTGAGGCTCGTCGTCTCCATCGTCACTATAAGCACCCTGAGCCCTGAAGAACAACTTCTTCCATCGCTCGTGAGCTTCAGCCGGAGTCGGTGGGGTCACTGATTCAGGACTCGCCTTTCGCTCATATTTCAAATGCCTGTTCTTTTTGTATCTTTTGTGGTGGGAGGAAGGAATGGTTTTCCTCCTGTAGGAATGCATTTCTTTCTTTGGGCCCGCATCCAACGTCCTCGAATCCGAAGATGAAGACTCCTCTTCTGACTTGTCAGACTCGCTTGGAGATCGATCATTGCGTTGTTTTCTTCTACCATCTCGCTTCTTCTTCCTCTGTTGACTATTGGATTTGGTCGAGTTGCTCGAGCAGAATGACCGCGAGGATGAGGATGTAGGAGAAACATCTTGCGGAGCAAAAACTTTACATTTCCCCCCTTGATTCCGCCCTTCTTCTTTGGCCTTGCTCGACTCGAGAAGAAATTTGGCAAACTTTCTTTTCTTGACTCCTTCAAACTTCTTTGAGATCAATTCAGTTATGATGTTGATCGACCTCTCGCTCACTTCTTCAGAAGAGGAGTAGCTTTGGATTTGCTGTAAAAGTTCGTTCTCATCTTTCCCTTCATCGTCGTCAATGGACTCGGTAGGATTGTCTTCAAAGTCAACTTGAAAGCCCTCAGAGTCTTCTTCATCTTCCAACAGATTTGCTTGTCTGGGATTTTCTATTTGGGCAGCGAGAGTTGGATTTCGAACGATCATATTGGGCCGATTTGCGGAATTCCCAATTGTTGTTTGTTCTGCGGCCACTAAAGCTTGCAGACTAGATTGCAAATCGGAATGCCCATCTAATAAATTCAATGAATAATAATTAAGTTATGCTCCCCATTTAATCATTACATGAATTTCTCACATTTAACATGTTTCCAATGAAATAAAATTACCATCAGATGAACTTGAGTTGTCATTCGAAGCTGTTGGGCTTCTCGGTGTAGCTCGACCGTCATTTTCAGAGATTCCATCAATGTCTCGTTGAATAAGAGCATCGAAGAAGGCCATCATTCGTGGATCTTCTTTTGTATTTTTTCGAGTTGTATCAAATGTCAAAGACATGAACTGTAGAATTAAGTAAATAAAATTAAGTAAATAGTAATTGAATTCCGGCTCCCCTTTCCCTTGAATTTTAAATCCCACCTGGCTTGATTGCATGACCAAATTAATGTAATCATTCTGGCTGAAAATAGTCCTATCGTTTTCCTTTGATAGATTTCCAATTGCTTTCCCCTTATGCACATGAGGAATTGGAAATGGACTCCAAATCTATAATTAGCAATTTTCTTATAAATAGACATAAAAATAATTTAAATGTCAAAGGAGAATTGAATATGATTATGTATGTTAACCTTGATGAGTTTTTCCACTCCAGAAGATGCAACAACGGAATATGCGCTATTATATCTCACTTGAT
The DNA here is from genome assembly GCA_009869795.1 of Neelides sp. FZ-2019. NCBI lineage: Eukaryota > Metazoa > Arthropoda > Collembola > Neelipleona > Neelidae > Neelides > Neelides sp. FZ-2019. The sequence continues at coordinate 21,719 of VJMY01001015.1, forward strand.
TGACAATTGATCGATGGCCTTGTAAAACATGATGTGCTTGGTCGACCCATTCTGTATTAAATATTTCAATAATTTAGAATTAGCATATTAGTAACGATCGCATAATATTTTATTTACTGTGTTAAATATTTATAAAAATGAAAAACTCACTGTGACTTCCTGGTTCTGGAATTTTCCACATGTATCTAAAAAGAAATGTGACATTTAATTATATTACATTTTAATTATATTAAATAGTTTAAAATAAGAATTTTGCTTTAAAAAATATTTACAAGTCAAAGTTGTCAGAGCCTGATAGAACATATTCATCATTTTCTCCTCCAAAGGAACAACTTTTCATTGTACAGGAATTGAAATAGCCATCATGGTTAAATTGGAATAAATATTCTCCAGAATTGATTGAGTAAAGAACTGGAGGAAGCCGCCGACGAAGAGCAAGAACGTTTTTACCGTTTTGACTGAATCGAACACTCATGCAATATTGTTCTGACTTTGAGAATCCATATTTAATCAAGAATCTAAATAGAAATTAATAAATAAAAATTAATAATTTAAAAATGAATATAAATAATCTTTAATAAATAAAAATTAATAATTTAAAAATGAATATAAATAATCTTTAATAAATAAAAATTAATAATTTAAAAATGAATATAAATAATCTTTAATAAA
>VJMY01001016.1:0-22371 GCA_009869795.1 Neelides sp. FZ-2019
AAGAATGAAGTCAGGATCACGCTTAAGAGGAGTGTAGCCTTTCCAGCAATCGGCGTGAATCGTTGACCCAGGATTAATCCATTTCTTAACGAGTGCAACAAGAGTTTTTGCATCCCGAGATTCCACAACTTCCATAAAAATTTTCCCACTTTCTCTCTCGATCCCTCCGAAAACCTATGCACCGTACACATGATGTCCTCTATGGTATTTCCTTTTGCCAAACTTCGATTCATCTATCTCCACACTAAGCAAAAAATAAAAAGCAATAGAAAGCTCATGCATAAAAAGTAGCAAAAAGAAACCTAACCTAACCTAAAATAAATAAATTAGTAAAAGCGTAAGTACATTTTTCCTGGGCCGCCAATTTTCTCACCCTTCGTAATTATTCTGTCGAAAACAACTTCTCGACAAAAGGAGCTCCAGTCCACGGCAGTTTTTGGAGTAATTTCACATTCAATGGCAATATTTCGCAAGCTGTTTTTTTCACCCATAAATGCACAAAAGCCAAAATTTGCCACAGCTGAAGATGCGAGCCAGAAAAAAAGTTCCTTTTCGTAAACGGTGTCTAAAAATAAATAAAAATCATCCTAACTAAAGAAAAGAATATTCTAAAATAAATAATTCATAATTACAAATAAAATAATAAATCATAATGATTACATAAATAATAATTACGAGTATTTACAAGGAACTCTTGAGAAAATGGCCATTACATTCAAAGCGATATCCGTCAATTGAACTTTGATCTTTTCTCAATTTCATGAAACCGTCACACTTTTTAGAACATTTTAATTCTCCACATTTAGGAATTAATCCTAACTCCTGTATCTTTTCAAGAATGATTCCCTTCCACTCCCATTCTAAAATAGTCTTTAAATTAACCGACATTTAAGAGAAATAGCCGAGAAAAAGAAAGAAACGAGAGGAGAGAAATGAAAAAAGTGAAAATAGTGAAAACAAAGAAATGCATGTGAAATTCGCAGCAGCGCGTAATTGAAATTTGAATTACCTCCAAGAGAAATAGAATTTAATTGACTTTAATTAAAGATATCTTGCTAACTATAATTTTCCTCTCTTAATAGCTAACAGATTCGTGATCTCCACTATCGATTTAGTAAGAAATATATCAATAGTATTAGTATTTAGCCAATCTACTTTTACAGAATACGTTGAAGGTTCTGTCTTAAAGGTAGAATTATAGCTATGTCGTTTCTTTCTATGTATTTTTTATGTTAATGTAAAATCTAAAAAAATAACCTTGATAACCGACAAACTCAATTAAAAATTCTCAAATAAATGACTAGAATCCAGAATAATTACAAAAGTCACAAATTCAAAAATTATAAGAAATAATTGCATTAATATATTATTGTAAAATGAAGATAAATTATTTATATAATTATTTGTCCTCAAGATTTTCGATGCTTGAGAACAAGAAAAGAAAATGTCATTTGTAACTTGTAAAAGACAAGCAGCACTAAATTACCCATCGAGCGAATAATACAATAATTCAAATGGCTATTAGAAATTTCTTGAGGAAATTCATCAGGAGAAAAGATTCATCTTATAGGAAAAGAGGAATGAATTTGAATTTCTTGGGGACGTGGACTTTACATCTCATCTTCTTCTAAATATTCCAATATTTTATCTTGAATGATCCCTCTAAACTTTCCTTTTACATGAAATTAACAATAACTAGCATGTCTTATTCTCATTCAAAAGCCGTTCTATTATCCCCAGCCTCCTTCTCTATAAAAATATGAATACGTCATTACTCAGCCAATAAAATATATAGCGAAAACGTATGTAGACGCTTGGAACTTGCGGAGCCTCAAATCTTTTCAATGACTTCAATCCATTACGCACGGTAGATGCAATAATTCAAGGAATCAAAAGGACGATCCCTATATCAGCATAACTATCATACGATGCTATAATCATATTCAAGAACCATAAGCGTCTCCAGGTAGTTGAAATGATATGACCCATAGGCGAATTACCTTTGACTTGTTTCTCTTCATGTATTATGTTTAAGTTAAGTTTTAAGTATAATAGTTTTAATGGTGTGGGTGAGGGAGTGCCACCGAGGCTCATAAAAATCACAGGAGAACTTCGTCTACATACAAAGAGCTTCTCAGTCAGTTCACCAGGTACTTTTACATAGGTAGGGATGCCGAATTCCCGGAAATAACCTTTTGGGAATGTTCCCGGGAATATTCCCAAAAATATTTCCAAGAAAGTTTCCGAGTCCATAGGAAAGTTCTCGGGGTCATATTAGCTATTGTAATATCATTACAAGTTAGGAATTAATTCTAACTTACATTTATAACTTAAATATATAAGTCACCTAACTATTTAATAAATTTATATTTGAATAATTTCTTATCAGTAAGTTTTATAGTAGATAGAACCAAGATGGAAGAGCAGGGAGACTGAGTTAAAACAGGAAACAATTCTAAAGGAGTATAATAAATACTTTCATTTCAAATTCCCTACCCTATACATATGTAGCAAGAATATGAACATGGAATACTCAAAAGCCTTTTTGCTCATTCAATATAAGTGAAATAGCAGAGATTCCGACAGGCTGACAAAATATCCTCACTCATGTCCTTTTATTATATAAAAGTCCTAAAAGATAAGTCCTGATAAAAGAAAAATCTTGAGAGAAATTAGGAATCCTCCTCATTTAATTCTGAATTCATCAAATTGATTGTATGGGAGAACTGAAAACCAGGATGGTTTGAGTTCTTTCGTGCTTCGCTCCTACTTCCATCTAATTTAATTAACTAACCCGCGACTCATTTAAATTACCTTTATGGTATATGTTTTAATGCATGTTTGAATACATTTGGCTCTCATCGTCTGATTCGAGGCATGAAAGGTAACAGGTAATCAGACGGAGGAGCCGAGTGGAAAAAAGGATTTTGACGGGGAATTCGTTGGAGGCTCCTTCGCCTTTTTAAAAACTTCATATACTTACGCTTGGGTTATAGAAAACACAATGCTTCTGGTTGTTCAAGATTCCTATCTGAGCTGGGAGTCAGAATAATAATTATTATTATGAAAATGAGGGCTGGAGGGGCGAAAGGAGCTTCCTTTCATTCATGAACACCCTCGTATGGATTGATGAGACCGACGAGGTTCCATAATGAGAAAGGAATGCGAGATTTTCAATGGAATAACGATGAGTCGTCGGAGCACCTTCTGGTTTTTCCAATTTTATGTACAATATCATCTTCTGTCACATCATTTTGGATTCTTCTATATTAACTTTATTAGTAATAAAGTTGCAATAATGAAAAATAATGAAGCAAACCTTTGTAACAAAAAGTAAAATATGGGATGTTAACTATAATTTCTTTAATCAAAAATTAAAGTCATCTTAAGGATTTATGTTTATCTTGTGTTTCTCATGCTCTTGGCGTTGTCGGTGAAACTTACAAAAAGAATCGTCGTAGAGGAAGAGAGAAATATGATCTGCTTTATATATTTTTACTAATATTACAACATTCAACTCTTCATATGATAATGAGGAAAATTAGGGAAGTCGAAGAAACTGTACTATAGGAAATAAAATAGTTGCTCAAGAAGGACCGAAATCTTTCTTCATCCGAATTCCTGTCGTATTCCTTTTCTTATTCTCCCCTTCTTTTGAGCATAAGACCAGCTTGCCAGCCTTATTTCGTCTTTTTCCTCTCACACAATCTCCAGCCTCGTCTCAAATTCATCTAAAGGTCTTTTAAACCAATGAAGTAATGAAGCTGAAATGGAACGTATAACTTTCTCAATTTGGATCATTTCTTTCTCAACTTCCTCAAACTTGGCTCAAAAAGTATAGGATATCCTATATCAATAAATGACAAAATAAGTCTATCTTTAAAAAAATTTATATATTACAAGTTTCCTGTATACACATACAAATATTGTCGTTTTCAATAATTATTATGGAATCTGTTAGATTAGGAAATCCTAACATTAATTCAATTTTGTAAATTCATTTTATTCTACACATTTCACTTAATTTGTATCCCAAAAAGGGTAAAAGCGAAGGTGCGCCTTCGATTGATCTTTTTCACGAATGTCAAGTTTATCTCAAATGCATTTTTTCCATCGCGTCTCCGTTTGGTGTAGATTATACGAAAGCGGATTGAACATATGTTCTTAGGATGTCGAGGAGATAGGGAAGGGGAAGGTCTACGATGTTTTTACGGGGTTGATGAAGTCTCAAGTCGTTGTTATTCTCCCCGTCTTCCCTCTCCTTCTAAACATGTTTCGCAACAAATAAATGAGGACCTTTTTAAAAAATGTTGAACAATGTTCGGACGGAGGAGCAGAAGAGGCTGGAATAACAAAAGGTTGGGGCAGAAGAAGCTATAAAAGATCTGGAATTCCCTCGACGTCGCTCGTCCTTCTCTCTTGTCGGAATTGGATCTATCATTCATAATTCTTGAGTCTCCCAACTAATCGTTTACATTCCTCACCTTCCGCCTCGCCTCACCTTTCCCACTTTATTAGCCAGATTTTGAATTCTCTGACTGGCAAGACTTAAAACGTTATTCTCTAGCAAGAGCTACTAAAACACCACAGAAAGGCCCAGATACACGTATGAATCCATGCATGTAATTATCATGTATAGTATTATAGTATGTATACATGTGCAATGTGCAAGTGTATCTAATGTATAATATAACCAATTCACCTAACGCAGCATTTAATATACACGTGTCAGAGTGAGGAGCAGAAGGCGCATCGTCGTCCTCAGCGGAGGAACTTGAAGAACGTTTTTTCTCTCCTTCACTTGCTTTGACACTTTAATTGATAATTGATGCTCAGGCGAGAGGTTGACAGAAGAGTCCAAGACCCCCACAATCAATGTTATTAGCCCAAACAGTCAAACAGACAAGGAATGAATTTGAAGGTGGAAAATGAAAAAAGTTGATTTGTCAACTCGTCTCTCTCAATTCTTTTTCTCCGTGTCTTCTTCGAAAAAATAAAAGTTTTCCTATTTTGAATTAACATTTTGCATTAACGTAGGTTACTTACTGCTAAATTACTTATGATAATTTGTCAGCGTAGTTGTGTGTTTCGCACTTTTCTACCAAAATTAATATGCGACGTGAAGGTGAAACAATGAATGTTTGCAGAGTTTGCACACTTTGTCTTTCCACCTTCAGAGACTCCAAAGAATGATATACTTATACATACATAAGTATCATGCTCGTATATTAACGGGCTTGAGACGCTTTTCCTTACTAGATAATAATAACCTGTTTGGCTCATTTCAAAGTTTAGAAAAATTCAAATGAGAAGAAGATATATGGAAAAGAGAATTTGATTTACTTCTTTCCTTTCCTCATATTCACATTTCAAAGTCACATTTGAAGTCCTTTTGCTTTAAAAAATGATTTTAGACGGGATATTTTAATGCTTTTAAAACTTTAAATTCTTATTGATCTATTATTGGTAAATATTTAATATATTTAAGTATATAAAAATATATCAAGGGAGAAATTGGGAACTTTCTTACTGTCATTTTACCTTATTTTGCTATAAAAATTTATTTTGAGTTCTTTGCCAAAAAGAACAAAGATAATTTTATGCTGCAGGTATTTTATTCGCAGCGAAGGACGATTCGCAGTGTGTGAGTCTGATGATCTGACGGCACTCAAACCAACAAGAAAAATGAAGTGGCTTTGAAAAATAATTATGGTATAAAAGATTGGTTCGATTGAATATCTCTCATATATTTATGCATATAATGCAAACAAGTTTATAGATATAGTCTCATTTGCGTAGAATAGGAATAAAATGCTACTATATTCAATATATCAGTATATTTTATGTTTATTTTATATTGTTTTTATATAGGGGAGACCGGGGCGTGTTGGTGGATTTTTAACTAAATGTTAATTGATTTAAAGTTTTCATTTAAACAAGTTTATATATTTATTCTACTTAGTTTAACTATTATGGCATAAAATTAAACTACTACAAGTTAAAGTTAGATTATAAAAAATTGATTTTGATATTATATCAAATCGATCAACTCTCCCGAACCCGGGGCGAGTTGGTGGATTCATAAAACTTATATTAAATTTATTTCATAGTATCAAAAATCAATTTTTTATAATCTCACTTTAATTTGTAAAATACTTGTTGTAGTTTAATTTTATGTCATAATAGTTAAACTAAGTAGAATAAATATTTCAAGCTGTTTAAATGAAAACTTTAAATACAATTAAACATTTAGTTAAAAATCCACCAACAGTCCCCGGTCTCCCCTACATATAGTATTTCACAAGTGTGTGCGCGTAGGTTTGTGAAATAGAAAGATTTAAATGCGATTAGAGCATATGATAAGTATAAAGAAGTTCATGAAAAGAAGGATTATAATAATCATCTTACTCAAATGGCGTCCTGAATGTCAAATTAACTCATTCAGCTCATCATCTCCTCTATTTCCCACAATCGGAATTCAAATCAAATTGCGATTGGAAATGATCCAGGCGCTCTCGGCCTTTCTTTCCTCCCATTATCTCACCAGCCGTCGATCCACAAATTGTCCCACCTTACCCATTTTAATTGATCCTTGAGGGAATTGAAGCTGATCCAGTCAATTTTATTCAACAAACCTTCGCTCCGAGCCCATTCCATTACTGCGCTCAAGAAATTGATACTTTTTGGGCTTGATGAATCTCGAATATTCTCAAATGCTCCCCAATATTTACTACATATTATAATATGTCTTGATGAAGTAAAGTAGTGAAGAAGGTCTCAAATTTAATTCAATAATAATAATTCAAAAATCCTCAGTTTTCTCACATGTAGTATAACATGAAAAATATTTATTAAATTTAATACTATGCAAAATGTTCCGAGAGCTTTCACTCGTTTAGTCGGTTTTGAACCAAGTGATATTAAAATCTATTCCACTCAATATTACACACGTATGAAACTCAAGTGTCTATTTAATCAATTCAAGAACGAACATCTCTAATGCACTAGAATTATGTACTTATTATTATATAGCTTTAGTAGAATTTCTTTGATTAAAACACTCACATACCTATTCAACTACTTATCCATATTCTAAACAAGAATATTCAAAATGCTTTCATTTCATCTTTTCCATTATCCTTCTACTGAAACTCGAATCTGCGAGTTTCTTGTATTAAGACCATCTATATATGATCATATTATGATCTTGAATACTTATATGATCTACAAATCATTGGGTTTCATTCCATTGAAGAGGAGATAAAGGATCAATAGGCCTCAATGGAATTTTGTTCTCTTGTTTGTTTTTCCTCGAGATTGACCAAGATGATAAAAAGCGAAGGATTGAAGAGTCGCTGGGATATTTGCTGGGACAAAGCTCGGATTGTATCTCACAACACCAATAAAAAAAACTGATAATGACTATGACAATTTCAAATAATAAATACTTGGATATTTAGTTTTCAGTCGTTTATCTTTATAAAGTTCTGAAAGAATGCCTATTGGAGTCCTTGGCCTAGCGTGGGAAGTCTTTTGTCTCATTTTAATTATGTCTATTTGAGTTTTGAATGGTCAGGAAGAGCCAAAGTGAATTTTTTCCATGCTTACACTAATGTTTAGTTTTATTGTCAGTGTAATCGATGTATTATTAGTGTATTTAGTTAGGAGATGAGGAGATTGATTTTTATTGTGCAATAAAAATTATTGATTGTTAATTATGAGGTTAATCAACTCGGTTGTTTTGCTTGTACAGAAATGAAATTCTCATTACACGCTTTTAGCCAAGTTAAATCGGAAAGTGACGGGAGAAAAGCACAAAGTGCATCGTAACTCAACCACACCTCAATGAAGAAGTTTCCTTAAAAGGTTACGAGGTTATCATCACTCATCTGGCTAGGAAAACTAGAAGAAATTTCATATTTGTTTATAACTCAACTTTCCTCATTATGAAAGCCCAAATTATTTATATTTAAATATACAAAAGCGTAGATCATTTTATTCAAACAGGATTCTTTGTCGTTATATTATTAAAAGTAAAAGTGTCAAAAGTAAAATCCAGAAGTTTTCTTATTTATTATTGAAAAATTTTCTTTATTTTTTGAGGTTGTGTGATTTAAAATGTCTCAGCTTTTTCCCTTTTGACAGGATCTTCTTCGTTGATGTGTGGGGGATATGTTTGAATATTTATAGCTCTTGTTGAGATTGCGAAGCAAGTGATTTACATCTCTTTTACTCTGCCAAAGAGCCGATGAAATTCATAATATATAAGAATAAAGGATAAGATAAATAAAATAAATAGAATAATACCTGCTGTAAACTTAAAGTCTTGTACAAGAGAACATTATCATTGTACAAAAGACTCTTGGTTAGAAACCTCGTCCAGTTCAAATCGCTCAGTTGAATCACTTTTGGCTCTCAACTATCAACATACTTAAACTCAACCAGAGAATTATATGTGTAATATCCTTAGTTAGCATAATGGCGTGAAAAGAGACCAAGGAAAGAAGCTCATTTAGTGCGAAAGGTCAAGAATTTGCATAAACATCCAAAAGATGATCTTGGAAGAAGAGACGGATGTTCGCATGTGTTAAAGAAGTTTATACTCTTTTCCACCACCACACATACCCATGCTCACATGTATGAAATCGAGACGCGGAGGAATCGTATCGAATCACACATCTCTCCCAACACCAAGAGATCCGCAGAGACGTCGAGAGAGTTGTTGGGAATTGGTAGGAGATTTCTCGCCAAACGGCTCGTTAAGCTCAAAACTCTCAACGCTCTTCTTGTTTCACACAAAGTCACAAACACACCACTGTACATATACATAAGTACATGTATAGTAGGCATGAGTATAATAATTAATCGACCGGAGAGTAATTTATCCTTCCACAAATGGCGGGATTCTGGCGGCTCTCACGGCAGCCGGAATTCTTTTTTTCTCTCTTGGAAAAACGATTTAAAGGGGGAAGCTTTTTGAAAAGCATTTGAAAAATGCCTTTTGTTTTTTCGCTCACTTGCATCAGGCGACATACATTACGTGCTTTCCTTCGCACATACTTTGCATATTTTCTCATTGGCACTGACTTTGATCTGCGAGAGATTTCCATCAACACTGACTCTGCATTTTGTTTCATAATGTGTTTTGTTTCTTCAGGTGTCCTCCGAGTTGTTTGACGATAAGAGGGGGAATTGATCAAATTGGAGGATGAGCGGGATGACTCCACCACAACCCATCGCCGAGTTTCCAGACCAATACATCCGTAATGAGGATATCATTCGCCCAAAGCCAAGACGGTATAAATTTCCTTAACTATAATACTCTTAACTATTACTTTTTACTATACTTCTTTTTACTATTCAGCTATAATACTTGCTAAACTGATTAAAATGATTATTGTGACAAAATGCAAACATACCTCTTTCCCATTCCCTCGATCAAAAATTTATCGACTCCTTGATACTTTCCTTTTTTTACTCCACTTGATAGCGTGGTAAAAGTCAGTTTATAAAAAAGATTTTAAAGTTGTTTAGGTCTCATAAGCTCGCAAGCTCTTAGCTATGTATTTAATATTTGGAATTCTGAATTCATAATGAATCATTTACCCATTTACGCCTCATCGGCTACGATTATAACTTAATACTGAATGTGAGCTGGACATACAAACTACTGAAACTAGTGATAATACAGGAGACCCGTTGAGAATTAATCTTCAAGTTTGAAGAATCTAACAAGTAGGCATCACAAATGTTAATTATTACCTTACAACACACATTTTACATCATTTATGAAATGAAAATCATCAACACGGAGCGAACAACTACACTGGCTACTAACTATTTAAATACTCATATAGTCACTATTTAATATTTATGCTTCTAGCAATAATATTTTAAACGTAAACCTAGTAGTGTATATAATCGTATAGCGTCAAGAATGAATAAATTACAAGAGATATAAAATACGGGGGAAACGGAGTTTTCATATGAGTATAAGACTTCAATTAGGCATTAAAGGAGGATTGAGTTCTAGTAATTATCTTAAGAAGGTAATGTGTGTCTCTACGGCCTTTGGTTCTTTCCCTTCATTTGACTTCGTTTGGCTCCGTGTCTCGGAGGGCCTCCGTCCAACAACGAACAATGGTCAATTACGAGGAGAGAGAAAAACTAGGAAATTGCAATTTATGTCTCAGAATGAGATGGGCTTTTTAATTCTAATGGGCCTCAAGAAGAAGAAGAAAAAAGTCACGGTGGCTCTCAAACATCTTTACAACTTCAAAGATTTAAACGTTTACGAGCTTTAACGTTCAAAATTCATATAAAACCCGTCATCATGGACTTTGTAAATTTCATCAAGACTCTCAGTCAAACGGATGATGATATAGCATGCAAAAATTTTTTCGCCTCCATTACTCTTTCGCTAAAGCATTTGATATGAGAGGTTTAATGAGCTTGGCAGATTTGTCTTTTTAACTGGTCGTAATGGAGGTTTTTCTTCTTCATGAATTAACCTCACGGAAGGGTGAAGAGAGGAATCGACATGAGTTTTGCATCATATAACTTTAGCTTAAAAGAAACTTCCCTATCTATTTATTAGGCTTTAAGATGATGAGGGGAGGAAGCTCCTTTGCCTCTTAACGGGATTCAAAAATGCTTTTCAATTGAAACCGATGGAATCAATTCCACGGAGAATCTTCCTCTTCATATACAAAATCAACATGCCTAATCAAATATTTAATATTTCAATTTATCATTGCATAGCAGAATACTTTAGTATATTATTTATTAAAGATATATTCAAGTTGAATTGATAAAAAAGAGATGATGTGTGACAATCGAGGACCTTTTAGAGCCACACAATGAAAATTAAATCTTATTTCATATTAAATGGTTTGAAAGCCGAAGAACTCCGACAGAAACTCAGAGGCGGAGATTTGAATCGGAGAATTGAAAGACAATTGTTAGTATGGGTGAGTCGTGTATTGATGAAGAGAACTTTCATTTGGACAGGAGCGCAATCTTCAGCTCTTCCTCCTCCAAATATGGTCTTTCCAATTTACAGTTTATAATCATATGCTGATCCATATCTCGCTCGATCATTCTGCATAAATGATTTCAAAAGTTTTCTAGCTTCCATTATATTGCTCCCTATTACTCCATATTGCTTCGTATTGATCTACAATGAAGAGAAGACGACACCCTTGTAAATTGTAAATTGATACAGGGAGCTACGAAAACTTATAAAAGAGCAAACACTCAATGTATGTAAATATAAGAAAAGGTAGGGTTGTAATACGAATATATAAAATTAATATAGGATAATATAGGATAATATACGTACGTGTAAGGCATTGACTTCTCAGAACAGTTTCCGAATAAGATAATGGGCGTCCACAATGAAAATTATAATTTATAAAAAAGGCTAAAGAGTGTGTATAGTGTATCATCTCTTATTCTTTATTGATCGAGAAAACAAGAAGCCGTTCTGACTCTCTTTTATGAGGGAGATCCAACCAAGGTGAAGCAATTAAATAAACAAAAAGGTTCTAGAGAAAAAAGAAATTGAAAACTTTTCAATAGATTGATTAAGGTTAGGTTAGGTTTTCGCAGCGAGTCTATAGTATACTCATATGCTTAATGTAAACTCAAATAGTCATGCTTATTAGGCTGTATATATTTTTTATAAGGAAGATGAAAAGGAATTTTTCCAATAAGTGCTTTGAACTTGATTCATTTGTCAACTTTATCCAAAAAGAGAAGGATTTTAGTTTAAAGATAAATGAAATGTGGAGAACTTGAAAGATTAGTAATCTTTATTGAACTTTTTAGTTGTGCACGCACTTGGGCTCTCCAATGATGTATCATTGTTAGTGCCATTGTTGCTATATTGTATGTAATAATGTAAATGTAAGTATTATAGTCGAATGTGTGTAAAGAGGTCCATGCACCCATTGGCATTTCACTCCCAATGAACTGAATGAACTGGTCAAGGTGTAATTTTGAGTATTTGAACTTTTGATAGAAAATTGGATGTTTGGATGGGGAAAAGGTGTGTAACAGTAAATGATGATAGGAGTTCCGATGAGTAGCGCCGTGCTTTTGTTAAAAATCCAGTTTCGAGTAGGTTAATAATCCATTTGAAACCATTTAAACTTTTCCCAAACTATTCATGCTCAAAATTGGAAATATTTAATTTAAATCAAGAACCCGGGCCAAGAGGATCTCACATGAGGGATATGATGATGATTACTACGTATATGATAATTCTATGGCTTTCAACGGTGATTGGAAGCGAGTAAAATTTATTTTGTCATGTTAATGAGCTCCATTACGCTTTCTAATCGTAATTGTCTGTAATTTTTCTTCACTCTGGGAGAGTTTGAAAAGACGAGTTTAAAACTTTTTAAAGACTCTTGAGGGTTTGGGTCCTGAAGGTCAAAGTGGGAAGTGTGGGGAATTAATGAAATTATTAAAGAACTTGACCCAAATTGATCCTTGGCGTAGACACCCAAACGAGACTCATTCAACTCATTCTGCTCTCCATCATCCCACCTATCGCATCGGTTCTCTAATTAAGAGTTAGAAGGGCTGAGGAGGAATCGAAGGGAAATTCTAAATCCTGTTTCTCCTTTCCTGGCTGGCTGTCAACCTGAGTTATTTGCACAATGAACCGTAAACCTAATCACATCCATAACCATTACACTTATTACTCCTCCTTGTCCCTTACAGCTTATACCTTACGCTGTAAGCCGGATGCTGTAAGTCTTACAGCCCTTGCTCGTCTTCACTCTTCACTCTTACGCTTTCTTCTGATTCTTAACACGACCAATGAACTCGACCACCTTGGAAGAAGGCAATTTAAAACTAATGAATTCTCTCTTCTTCCCAGGCTTGTTGACATGAGGCGAGTCGGAATCGGCGTCAATCTCGGCTATCTCGACTCCCCAACCACGTCCCCACTATCCTCCGCTTCGTCTCCATCACCAGCTGGATTTTTTGACTCTCCGCTCTCGGCTTCCGTCCAAATCCCGCCGATTCTCCCTGCGAAACCTTACGGGCAAACCAAACCTCTTCCTCCGCGTCCTTCAAGCACTAACAATACGAACGCGCCAAACATCTCCATAAACAAACCAATGCCCCAACAGCCCTTCATCCCCATTAATAGTTCAAATACCTGTAATTTCAACTTGAACCAACGATCCGTGCCGAATCTCCCGCATCTCCTCCAGAACAGCAGCGGGAATATTAACAACAAACATCAAGTCCAGCGTCACTATCTCTCGCCGCTTCCTCAGGGGAACCACGTTAGTCATCTCGGAGTGAATCATCTCTCATCACTCGTGCCATATTACTCAGAGCTGACGAGCCAAAATGAGGTCAAAGGTCATGGTGGATCAAATGAAGGCGAAACTCCTCAAGGGTACAATCAACCACACAGGCGAGCCGGGCGAAACGAATGGAAAAGCGTTGACAATCTCCAACAGCAAAATGGGTCTCCGAGGATCTGCACAAATATAGAATTCGGAGAGTCTGGTGGATTTTGGCGAAAAAGCTCTTTTGATCCGCTGAGCTCTGGGAGAAATCAAAGGTCTCCGTTTCTCCCACCGCTCAATTCCTCGGCCTTGGACTTGAGTCCATCGGCCGCGAATCTCTCGCCGGACAGATTCACAAGTGGGAATAAAATTTACTCCGAGGCTCTCGAACCAAACGGCATTATTTCTCAGCTACAAGGAAGCCCAGAATATGATAGGATTAAGAGTCCGCCAACCATGGAAAACTCAAACTCACTATCAGAGACGAAAACGTCGGTTGGGCTCTGCAGGGAAAGTCCATTTAAGCTCTTAGAATCGGGTCACAAGGGCGTGAGCGACGTGAGTGTGAGCGATGTTCACCAGCAGAAGAACGTGAACGGGAACGTAAACGCGAACGTGAAAAAAGGTCGAAGTTCACCGCTGATCGAAACTAGTGGAGATATCCCGCTTTACTCCTCGCTCGGCCGGAGCTCCAATTCTGACGGCGACTCTTCGTTGCTCAATACTGAGAATAACAAGAGCAACAACGTGAGTCAGAGCAGAAAATTTAAGACCTCGGCGCCTTCGTCCAAGCTCAAGTCGCGGAGACGAAACATCTTGCAGCATCTGAGCATGGAAGAAATGAGGATTTTGAACAACAGGTGTAGCATTGGGACGCCGGGCGGCGGAACTCATAATACGGGCACTGGCGGGAGTTCTTCGTCGGACGGGTCGTCGGGTCATGCGAGCATGTCGGATAGTCAAACTAGCGGGTCGCCGCCGGCACCGCCGAGTGCAGAATATGCAAGGATGACCGGGAACCCTTTGGTCAACAACAGCCATATAAGTTACAAGTCTGTGCTCAAGTCCGTACCGGAGGATGAGAGCAATTTGACAAATTCTTCACGACACGAAACGACCATGCCTGGGAGCAACGCTTCCAAAACGAGTCAGGGCTCTGGAAGGAATAAGGAAAAATCTGGAAGATCCAGACACAAAAACAAAGTGAGTCTTGGGTTAGTATATATAAAATATATTAGTATTATATAAAATAAATACAAATATTCAGCAACTATCTACAAAAGGCGATTCATAAGATTAGACCGATTCAAGCCAAGGGAAAGAAGAATCGCTTTTCGTAGGTAGTTGCTGAATATTTGTATATTAAGTTATTCTAAAATGTTGGGATCGTTAAATTAAATTGCGCAGTTAACATTGATCAGAATGAGCATTGTAACATTATTTTCAATTTTTATAAGTTGTAAAGTAAGTTGAGGAAAGAAAATTTATTTTTAATTAAAAATTTTACTAATATTAATTTTACAAACTTTACTAAATAATAATGGAAGGAAATAATTTTATAAGTTAATTAAATTTTCTTTGACATAGGGCGAATCTGTCCTACTTGGTAATGGGAATAACGGGCTGGAGGACATCAAACAGGCCATCGAGCAGCTGACGCTCCGTTCCTACCACAGCAGTAACAGCGGGAACCACCACGGTGCTGGCCATGGAACAGCAAAGGACGGACAAACTTCCTCCTACTCCACTTCCACATATTCCTCCATGAGCGGCTCCGAGTGCGACCGACACAGACGCTCACATTTAATTAGAAACTCAAGTTTGGAGACCATAAATACTCAGGTAGGATCAAATAGCTAACTTTAAGTATTTAACTGTAACAATTGTAAGGAAAATTGGGAATCCTCAAAAGGCCTAAAACGAGTCTTTTTCTATGCTAATGTTTGGCCGTATAAGTGAAGAATATGGGACTCACCGAAATTAAATACTAGGTAAGTGTTTTTAAACTAATTCGAGTATGCTAATTACGAATCTGAAGTCGGTTTAAGTCGCTCGCCTAATGACAAAGTTGGAAAATTTAAATCGGTCGCGCGTGAGCGCGGTTTTTCTAATCTTTCATTTCTCTTTCCGTTTGGTTAGGTCAGGTATGGTTAATAAAGACGCTTTCAATGTTCATAACTTTATTATTTTATGCGAGCGACGCAAACCGACTTCAGATTCGTAATTAGCATACTCGAATTAGTCTAAAAACACCTAGCATTTAATTTCGTCAGGCCCCATATTCTTTACTTTTTCCATGTTTGGCTAAATGATCTAAAAGTTAATGACTAAATGGTCAAAGTTAA
Source organism: Neelides sp. FZ-2019 (assembly GCA_009869795.1). NCBI lineage: Eukaryota > Metazoa > Arthropoda > Collembola > Neelipleona > Neelidae > Neelides > Neelides sp. FZ-2019. Next base: position 15,659 of record VJMY01001016.1, read on the forward strand.
TGGCTAAAGTGGTAAATGCTAATGTTTGGCTAAATGGGTTGACATTTATCTTAAAAAGGTGACGTCAGCCGACGAGTTCGTCTGGGTTGACTCTCACAATCGTCTCGTGGAGCTCCAGCAGTTCCCGTGGTCCAACCATGATATTCTTCGAGTCATTGAGCGGAGCAGTAGGCTCAGAGAAAACCTGGAAAGAATTTCAATGGAAACCGTTCCTCGGGTCTCGTTCCTTCTCCAGCGGGCCCTCGTTCGAATTTCAAGAGAAACCCAGCGGCTCTCGAGGACTTTTAGCTTTTGCTCAAAGCACGAAGTCACTTCCGCTTTTAGGATCGTCTTGGCCCCTGCCCTGTCAGATTCATGCATTAAAGTAATTTGGTTTAAAAAACAAGAGGAATTAAAAATCTTCGTTTTCTTCACTGATATTGGAAGAAATTGAACTTTTTGACCAAAAAGCTTTATTTTTGCGTATTGCTTTCTAAACTGTTTTTAATAATTTCTTTAATTCCATTTTTTCAATTTTATTATTTTTTTATTTTTAATGTTTTAGGCATGTTTAAGAGCCGCTGCCATGTTTTCTGTCTCGTCCAGCGACCCTTTGCACAGAGAAAGCAAATCCGGACGAGCAGGGCTTCATTTGCACGTAGGTCGCTTCCAACGATGGATGGTCGAAGTGCGACTTGGCCGTTTCGTTCATGAATTTGCCGCCATTCACCTCACAGCCGGCATGGAGAATCTCATAGAGGAAATTATTGGGCAGTCCTTGTCCTTCATCACGACGAACCTCGGCGGCGACCAATTGTCAAACAACAGCAACAACTCCCCCGTCCTCACCGCCGCCCTTCTCGAGCAAGCCATCGCCAACAATGGAGACCTCTGGGGATTGTTGCAACCTTACGCGCATCTCAATGCCGGGCGAACAGCCTCAGGAGCTTTGGCTCTTCCAAGATGGGCCAGCATAGCCAGCGTGGATTCCTCCGGCAGCAGCAGTACGACCATTGGAAACTCCGCCGACGAACATCTCTCACACTGCCATAACAAAAGTCTCGAACAGTCGCTCCTCACTACGTGTGTAGGAACGCTGACCGAACTTTCTGAGATTCTCTCCCGGGTTTCCCAGTATCATCACAAGCAAATCCCATTAGCTACAGGCGGAAACAACAACGGGAGCGGCAAAGGCGTCGCACCTTCGTGGACGCCCTCGGCAGTCCATACGCTCTTTTACTTCATGCGCTGCTCGCAGTTAGAAAATGCCGAGGAGCTGAACGGGAATTCGGAGCTGAACTCCTCCACGGCGACGCTTGGGTCTGAGCCGATTGAGAGGATTGGGAGGGAGCGCTGCCCGCGGGTGCCCGTCCAAGAACTCGTTTACGAAAGGCCTTTCATTGTTCTCCCTCCGATTATCGAATGGGTCAGGGTAGCATCCTCGCATGCGGACCATCGACATTCGTCCATTGTGGACAAAGATGATGTGATGCAAGGAGCGAGGCTTCTCTTGCCTGGAATTGACTGCCCAATAAGACTCATTGGGTATTTATATGAGTACAATTAATTAATTTTTATCAATTATTTTTTTTATTAAATTTTGATTTGAGTTAATTTAATTTTCTCGCTTGTGATTGTAGATCTGATGAGTTTTTCTGGCCTAGAAGACCCATTGATGAGTTTGAATGCAACCGAAGACTCAAAATTGACTTGGCCTTTAAAATGCTCACCTCGGGAAGATCAGACCTTGTTGCACAAGCTCTGCTTTTAATGCCGCAATCAAAAGCTAATACTTACAATGAAACAGGTACATACTTTTTAATGTCTATTTTAAATAGATTTTAGATAATTAAAAGTATAGTTTAGTAAATTAAAATGAGTATGATTAATGATTAAATTTGTTAAATTAGCGAGAAACTAGAATTTGTCATTTGAATTAAAATTTTCTCTATAGGGCTTTCTCCATTGATTCTTGCAACGGTTCGAGGAGAGGAAAACATGGTGAAAGTTCTTCTTGAAGCTGGGGCAAATTCGGATATGGAAACTCCGCCAAACGGCCCAACTTTCCCATATGCCAATAGTGAAACGCAACACTGGACAGCATTGACTTTTGCTGCGCTTATGGGAAGACTCAATATCCTTAAAGTAAGGACATCTTAATTAACTAACATTTTAATTAATCAAAAACTCAAATAATTTATATTTATTTATTGTTTAGTTAATCCTAACATTTCATTAAAACTTTAAATTTAATTACAGATTTTACTTGAACATGGAGGAAACGTGGAAGGAGGAGCCAAGTTGAGTGAGGAAAAATCAACCCAAACGCCATTGCAAGTCGCTGCTGCAACTGGAAACCTTGAAATTGTTTCAACTCTTTTAAATTACGGGGCAAATCCATTTCTTTCAACCTTAGTTAGAGATTCCCTTTGTTACATGGGATCAGCTCAAAGGGGAAGTTTCAGGTAATTAAAATCTCCACCAAAAGCTCATTAAAGGGATTTAATTATTTTTAGTAATAATAATTAATAATATAATATGGTTTTAATAGAAATAAAATCTAAATTCATAATATATTTTATAGTGCAATTTCCGTTGCTGCTGCCCATGGTCAAAGAGCTGTTTTACACAAACTTCTCTCAGCCCCCTTAAATTCTCCTCCTTCGTCCAAGGAAGTTTTAAGTTTAGAGGAAATTCTCGCCGAAGGTGTTCAGCAGTCAACAAAAAACGCCATGGGTCGACCAGAAGAGCCCAAAATCCTTACAAAGTCCCAAGTGAAAGTTCTCCAAGAGGCAATGTACCAGAGCGCCGAGAATGGTCATTTGGAAATGACCCTTGACCTCAGGAACTTGGGAGTTCCATGGACGCTTCACTGTTGGATAAATGCCATTGGTACAGCACATGATCTTCGTTGCGAGCCCGTCGTTGATCAACTTCTCCAGGACTTCATCCCAATTCTGCCAAATGAGGATTTCACTCAAGGACACTTTGTTGACGATTGTCTTCCGCTCTTATTCACAATTTTTAGAAGTTGTAAAGTAAGTTGAGGAAAGAAAATTTATTTTTTATTAAAAATTTCACTAAATAAACTTATTTACTAATTTACTAAACTACATTTTAAATTAAATTATTTTTTTTTATTAAAGAACGAAGGAACAACGCTACTTTTGGCAGACGTTTTTCAAACTTGCTATGGAAAAGATTCAACGAAGGACGTGAGAGACAATTCCATTTCCAATGGAACTCGAATTGACCCCAAGTATGTAAACAACCCCGAGCTCTCAGACGTTCAATTCCGAGTCGAAGGAAAAGTTTTTTACGCTCATAAAATCGTTCTTGTCACTTCCTCCCCACGATTCAAATCAATGCTCAAAAGTGCTCCGGAATCAAATCCGCCGATTTTACAAATTAATGACATTCGATATCACATCTTCCAGGTTTGAACTTTTATGAACTTTTTAGTACTTATTTATAATTACATCTATCTGTAAGTATCAAAATTAATAAATGTTAAGTCCTATTACTTTAGTTGATTTACTCTGGTTGTAAACTCCTGGTTATGAAGACAAGTATTTTATTTATACGAGTCTTTTTGTCTTTAGATGGTCATGGAATATCTGTACAATGGAGGATGCGAGTCGATTCGCGGAATTGAGACGGAAGATGTTCTTGAGCTCATGGCGGCTGCGAACTTTTTCCAGTTGGACGGACTCCTCCGGTTCTGCGAATCCAAATGTTCTCATTTGGTCAACATTGAGTCTGTCGTGTCTCTCTATATTCACGCCAAAGTAAGTCAAATAAATCCTCATTTCTCAACTCCATTAAACTCAAAAGGAGTAGTAAATAAATATATGAGATTTATAAGAAATATGATTTTAGTAAAGATGAGATTCTTTATATGAATTCTGAGATTGTATGGGAGACCGGGGCATGCTGGTGGATTTTTAACTAAATGTTTAATTGGATTTAAAGCTCTCATTTAAACAGCTTGATATATTTATTCTACTTAGTTTAACTATTATGACATAAGATTAAACTACTACAAGTATTTTACAAAATTAAAGTTAGATTATAAAAAATTGATTTTGAAACTCTATCAAGTCGACCAACTTTCCTCGAACCCGGGGCGAGTTGGTGGATTCTATATACAGTCAGAGACACAAGTTTAAACCTACTCACATGCATTTTCATTTTAGAGTTAATATCTCAAAAACCATTTAATGAAATTACACACAATTTTACATAAACGATAAGTAGTACATGTAGTTAAAGTTCGCCAATTTTTATTAAATTCCAAATACTGTAGCAAAAGTAATAAATTAAATTAGGTAATATTTCATGTTTTAAGAGTGGACACAAGTTTAAACCCCCTAATTTAAAAATTAGAATTTAAAATTTTATAGTGAAAATTAATATTTAGTGTGGTTCCCTTTTGCCTTAATAAGAGCAGCAAGACGTCTGGGAACAGATTCGACGAGATTCCTGGTCACATTGGGTCCAATTGATTCCCATGCTTCTTTTAATAAGGAGATGAGTTCTTTTTCATTTTTCGGCTTACGATGACAAAGCTGCTTTTCAATATGAGCCCAAAGATGCTCGATTGGACTCATGTCGGGACTTTGTGAATTATTAGCAATTTCAGTATATGGTAAACCTCTTAGATGACTATTAACAACTAAATTTCTAAGATTAAAGCTAATCTCTTTCCCACGACCCATTTTAAAGGTAAAACAATGTTAAAATATTTTCAAATTCGACCGCCATAATGCTTTTTTGTATTTATCGTTATTGTACGGTAAGTATACAATCATGGTGCATAGATTTGTAACTGCAAATATATTGTGAATTAGTGTGTTTTAAACTTGTGTCCTCTCTTAAAACATGAAAAATTAACTTATTGAATTAATTTACTTTGCTATTATTTATAGATTATAATATAAATTGGCATACTTTAAGTACATAAAGTAATTATCATTTATGTAAAATTATGTGTAATTTCATTAATTAGTTTTTGTGATATTAACTCTGAAATTAAGATGCATGTGAAAAGGTTTAAACTTGTGTCTCTGACTGTAACTTTAATACAAGTTCTATGAATACACCAACTCGCCCCGTGGAATCCACCAACTCGCCCCGGGTTCAGGGAGAGTTGGTCGACTTGACTCGATTTTTTATAATTAACTTTAATTTGTAAAATACTTGTAGTAGTTTAATCTTATGTCATAATAGTTAAATTAAGTAGAATAAATATATCAACCTGTTTAAATGAGAGCTATAAATCCAATTAAACATTTAGTTAAAAATCCACCAACACGCCCCGGTCTCCCCTACATTTTATATAAATGAAAGAAGGGTACCGTGTAAAGATAGGGCTTCAGGTCCCACTCCTGGCGCCACCTCTTGTATCTCATTTTTTCAATTACATTTAACTTCTAAACGGTAAGATTTTTTAATATCGAACCTTATACAAAAATTTTTCACCATAATAAGGACTTTTAAAAACTAAATTAACCTTTCTTTAAAAATTAATAATAAAAAAGTTATACGATAATCAAAAATATCAATTAACTTAAAGTGCTTAATAACTAATTAACTAAAGCTAGTAATATTTATAAATATTTATTAAAAAGCTTAATAAAATTAAAATAACCAAAAATACTATTCTATGTGAATCTAGACTAGTGAAAGGTACGTATAGTGCTTCTATTCTCACTTTTTTCTCTTTGCCCCTTAATTGAACTATGAAGGCATGTACAAATTCTTCAAAATACACTTACTATACTAAAATTTGACGTTCTTTCACATAATAATAATTTCACGATGTGACTAGCTTTAATCGATATTTTTGATTATCGTATAACTTTTTTATTATTAATTTTTAAAGAAAGGTTAATTTAGTTTTTAAAAGTCCTTATTATTGTGAACAATTTTTGTATAAGGTTTGATATTAAAAAATCTTACCGTTTAGAAGTTAAATGTAATTGAAAAAGTGATAAAAATGAGATACAAGAGGTGGCGCCAGGGGTGGGGCCTGAAGCCCTATCCTTACACGGTATACCCTTCTTTTGGTATTATTTTAGGTTTACAACGCTGTTCAACTCCTCGAATACTGCCAAGGATTTATTCTTCAAAACATGGTCGCGCTGCTTACGTACGATGACTCGGTTCGAAGGCTCATTTTTGGGAAGAAACTCCACAATCACGACGTTCTCGCCGGGTTGGTTCTTACGCTCCAAGCGAGGCTCAAGAGCAAGCCCAAGTCTACAGCGAATAGAAAGTCGACTGGAAGTACAAAGTAATAAGGCTTGAGCTATAACAATCTTATTCCTTCGTTTTAAATAAAAATTTTCCATGGAACATTTTTTTAATTATTTAGTCTTATTTTGGCAATAATTGATGTTCAAAAGGCTCATTGAAGATAATAAATAATAAAAAGGTAAAAATCGACTGAAAAACTTGACAATGATTTTTCTCAGGTTAAATTTTTAAATTATTTAATCATGGATCATGACATCCTGTTTTTTACAATTTCTGTAATTACAAATTATAATAAGAAACTCATGTTCAACAGTAAAATGACAATCTTTATTCCAAACTATTTATTAAATATAACAAAACATATAAATTCTTATATAAATTTTATATAGTATTAATATCCGAATGTTGTAATTATTCAAAATCTGTAATTAATGTAATTATTGAAAGAAGTCTAATGTTTAAGATTATAAGTTTGT